>JAODGE020027468.1:0-16322 GCA_027574965.2 Ecitophya simulans
AATCATTGCCTTGTGATGTAAATTATAAACATTTATACATGACTATCGTACGTTTTTTACTTTCGAAGCAATTGTTAACAACCATCATTGTTATTGGTGGCATTGAATCGGAGAAACATACAAATAAGGAAAAGGGTAAAGGAAGATGAATATATTGTATTATCCCTTGTATTATCCCTTGGCGCTGCGCGCTATTGTGGTGTATTTTTTGTAATAAAGCTATCATCAAAAGTCATTTTNAATCGCAACGAAATGAAGTTTCGGGTATTTATATTTGCATGATAATTTATCGAATTGACGATATAGGCGAATGCATTTTAGTGCGCGTTAATTAAATTAATTGCCATCAACTATAAATTAACAGCTCTCAATTCCGGGAAGACCTGGAGCATTTTCATCCGCATCTTCCCACGTAGCCATCAACAGAATCAGTCGCATTTCACAGTCGCTCTCATCGCATCTCCTTCGGTCTGTTTGGATAGCTCTATTACCACCATTACCACGCCGCCGACTACTCCAAAATACACATCTACACGCGCGACAACGACTTTCTACGTCTGTTTCTCTCGATGCCGTAGAGATGAAGATCTCGGTGTGTATATCACGCTTATAGGTCTTTAAGTGCACACGCACGACCTGCCCGCGTCTCTTCCGCGCCGATCGCAGGAGAGGCATCCGCGAGGACTCCAGCGAAACAACGGAGAACCCGCGTCGTCGCAATAAACGTCACAAAGATCCTCCAGCTCTTCGGAGTCGCCTAACTTTGCGTTCTTATCATTGCGGTACAGGATGAGCCGCGAACGCTCAATGCGGCAGTAGAAATCGTCTTTTCGTAGTCGCGGAAGAGTTTTGTTTTCTTCTTCTGCGCAGCCACCAGCGGCAAGCTCGGGCAAAAATTACGACCAACGTAAATCTTCATTAACGAGATGAGGTATTTGATCGTAAATATCAGGTGATTGTGTGTCATTGTATCAGGTGAGTCGTACATTCGAGCGCGCCGCGATGCTATCGCGCGTTGATGGAATTATTTTCGGGAATATGAGAAATCTTCGCGCTGCGCGTAATTAATTCAGTAGAAAAACGTTGGCGCGTAGTTTATGAATGAAATACGATTTCCTCGTTTTTTTCTTTCACTCATTATACATAGCTTTAATGATAGTATCTTAAAATATACAAAAAGTAAATATTTACGTTCAAATTACTAGCAGTTTACAGCTATTTAAGTGCACGTGTCACTATATAGCAGAGTGGCCGTCGGTAGGTAGTTCAAATATGCAACGAGCAAGCATATATATTCTGACTGGGTGAAAAAATATCGGAAATCATGCTGCGTGTCGCGGTGATTTATTATTTCGTCGCTAGATACACGCACATTTAAAAACGAAGCTTCAATAAAACTTTGCGTATAAATTAATGGCACAACGGCGACAACGCATGGGAATAACAGGAAATGACTTTTTAAATTCGAAACTTACCGTGAGTGGGTTACATTTGGATAGTAGCTTGCGGTGTTTATTTAATATGCTTTGGCTTGATTCTAACGCATCAAGGCGGCACTCAAAGGCAACCAAATGGCGACCGGGATTTTTACTTTACCGCGCCTGAACAAGTTGTTTAGGTGTGTGACGCCTCGACGTGGTATGATTTTGATAGAAGTCCATCCGCAAGCAGGCTAACTAGTTAGTCAAAGTCGTTTGCGTAAACCGCTTCGGCGTCGCTTTTTCCGCCGTCGGAATCTAGAAATCTCCAGCCTAGGACGCAGGCAAGCGTGGAACATGCCCGGATGAAAAACTGCGGACAGCCTCGGCTGGCCGCGTACGTGGTTCGACAAATATAAAATCCGCGGGATGCCGTGCGCCGCGAGCGCCGCGTTTCGCGATTTCTTGTAAACATGGAAGTGGCAACCTGCGGGGACGCTCCACCGGGATGGCGCGCGTTGATTTCGCGCTCGGCTCCAAGTTCGGATTTCGCTTCATTCATAAACAATTCGCATTTCGCGCATAAACGGCCGACGCGCCGACGCCGCCGCCGCCGCGAAAACAAATCGTTATTACTTTCAGATATAAGAAATGGAAGTCGGCGAACGTCAATTATCGCCTGGAATGGTGCACTTTAAGACGACTCTGTTTGCGATTAGACCATTAGCAGGCTCGGGGCGCACCGCTACTACTTCGAATATGTCGCTTGCAATATGTATCGCGATTTCAAATGCGTCGAAGTCCATAACTTTGAACTGTCGCCACCTAGAATCTTATATTTCAAGCGTCCTGAGGAATCTTTGTTGTAAATCGTAGGAGCGATGAAAATCGTCGACGATTGCAACGCTGCCTCCAGTCGCTTCACAGGCAAGCGGCTTTGGTGCATATCGCGACGAGGAAACCAGTTTAATTAATTCCAAATTGCGATTTTCTCGGATGTGTCGTACACGCGTTATTCGCGTATTTATAATAATGGCGCGCAACGTGCGTTCGCAAAGAACGTGCCGTTCTGTGTTAGCATTTACTCAATACGACTGTTATTTGATATTTATTTGCTTCGCCACGGACGACTAATTGTAACTCGAAGCATATCTAATTCTAATAACGTTTTACACGGTTTTCTTCCTGGATATTTTCACAGTGTATTTTTCTAAGTGTGCCATCAGTATTATAGGCTTAAGTAACATGTAATGAGCATTTAAACTAAACACTTGTTTCTCCGTGACTCAAATTTTTAATAATGAAAAAAACGCTTTTATCTTTTTATTTTTTAAAGTTCTTCATCTCCATTTAGATTGACAAAAAATAAGGTTAAAACGCTCATTATTTAGTCGTTATTCATTAAATTATTTACTAACAATATTACCGAACGGAACTTATACGGAATCTAACAATAAGTATAATTCTGAAATTTTTAAATGATACGTGCATTATAAATACGCAGTTTTAATTCTAAAAGTCTTAATTTAACGACATAGCATAAAACGCGAGTGTGCCTTCAAATATTTTAATAAAAACTCAAATTTATAGAGACATTATAGAATTTGACATCATACACGGTCTTATAATATATGTCCGCTAGAATTGCTCGCGTTTCTATGAATATACACCATCGCCACTGGCAAATAAACTTAGGTCAAACGGCGGGTGCGAGGTGCACGTTTTTATATCGACCGGGACTAAGTAATTAAAAATATTACGGCACCACTAAATTATAACGCGCATTAAATGTGTAAAAATAAAAAGCCAACGAAGAAGGCATCGTGCAATGCACTACAACGCATTGTGGCGCGTTAATAACGGAGCTAAGGGATGGTTTTAAAACATTTACCTTGTAGATATGGGAATATCCTTGAATGCGTGCAGCTGTAATATCATAAACAAAGCGCGGCTTGTGTGAATCGAACGGGCTACGATTATATAATAACCGATGCAAGTTTTATGACTTTGCAAGGTTGTCTTTAATATTTTAATCAACCCAATCCGAAATCCGAAAATAGTAATTTTCGATTAAATTGGGGACACATGCTACACACGTGCAACGAAAAGGCATCATTCGGTAAGGAGTTGAGCTCTTTGTCACCTTTAAATATGACCAATAAAAGTGAATTTATTAGTGCTGTTAAAATCTCTACAATCTCTTAAAAGCTTTATATTTTGCAATTAAGTTACGCAAAGCGCGCGCCAATGCGTCGAAAAAATAAACGCAATGCCGATAAAAACGTAAATTTAATTAAAACTAATTAAAATAAATGCACGACCGAGCGCCGGCGACGCTCAGCGGCAACCGGCTATGAATGTTTAAACAAATACTCGCCCGCGCTCGTAAAAATGAGCTAATTAGTGAATTTGTCTGCCAAAAATTCTCTCGAGGCGCATAGGCCCGCACGTAAAACCCGCGGACGCGTTAATAATGAGACCCACCGGACGAGTACGTTTCTTAATTTCGACGATTGCGCCAAGCATCGTGCGCGTCACTTCCGTCTTATGGTCTGTCGTATTTGTTTTTCATCAAACTGAAAGGAACGACCGCTGCGAATCGAGAGAGTTAATGGCGTGGCTTTAAGACGCACGAAAGGAGGTTTTATAAGTGTGCGAGCAACCTGCCACAGCGATGATGAAGAACGCGCCATTCTAACATTTTTGTCATTTGCCCGCAATTAATTTTCAAATATTAAACAAACGCGCTTACAACTTAATTTGCCAGCGCAGGAAAGCGCGGTGACGTCTCTCGGAACGCCGGGATTTCTCTTCGGCTTTTCTTTGTGCGTACGCGTTTGGCGAACCAGCGCTAATGAATTGTCGTTAAAGCGCCTCGATTCGACATAGGCGCGCTAACAATGACAGATAAATTACGAGCTGATAAAAATAAGTATTTAGAAACTGGCGATATCAAGCGCTCGTGCGCACTTGCCTCGAATGGACATTTTACTTTGCGACGTTCGAGTGTTATTGAATTTAACTCTTTCTTTACAATCATTTAAGTGTCCGCACCGACAACGGCATTCTGCGACTTTTATACTGTAAAATATTTGTTATAAAACCAGTGTGTAATGTCCGCTCGTTGAATTTATCTGCATATTTTAGGAAACTTTTTGTTGCGGCCGCCGGCACACCGATGCAAAGGACATGAACAACGGGATTGGTTTAGGACTTAAAGCTAATTTTGTATTAATTGCATTTTACGTTTGGCGGCGTATTGCAAACTTGTTTCTCGACCAGGTTTCTCGGCTCGAACTCGTATATACACGAATACGTCACGCATGCCCGCCTGGCCCGTAAAAATTAGAATGATGTTTAATTAATGATTGCTGCGTGGTGTCGTAAATTTCGAATCCGGTGATATACGTATATGAACGCCTTAACAATTAGACTCGACTCTAAACAATTAATTTCGAGGTGCAACTTGATCCGAATGATTTCAGACATTGCCCGTGCAGCACATCAAATGCATAGAGGTTATCAAAAAAACTGGATTTACCATTTGTGCAAATCATTTAAGCTTGATATTTTCGCATCATTAGATAGAGAAGTTTTTCAGCTTTCGAATGGCATTAGTTTTATCCAAAGTGATTCGTCGCAGCTATATCTACATTGACTTAGAAGTTGGACTTGCACACCCATTTGAACTAAAGTTATAAATATGTATAACATCATTGTTGCAAATAATTACCCCATGATATTTTTGCATCATTAGCATGTCGAAAATAGCGCTCATACATGAACAATTTTTCATTTTTACATAATTTTATCGTGGAACATTGCGCATAACTCGCGAACGGTGCATGATAAATTTATGATCTAAACTTCATTTTATAGTGGAAAAAGTTTTTTTTGTCAATTTTTGATGACGCAAGATAAAACTTCTTACGGCAACAAGTTAAAAATACCGCTCATACATGAGCAATTGTTAATTTTTGCATAATTTCATCCCGGAAAATTGCGCGCAAATCGCAAACAGTGCATAATAAAGATGTGATCTAAACGGCATTTTATATGCTAATAATTTTGGCAAAAAAGGAGGTACCCCTTTGAACTTTTATCAAAAATCGAATGGAATTTTAAAATGGCCAAACTTTATTTCCGAAGACGCTAGTGAAAATTAGTTAATACCATTTAACTCGACATTCAATTCAGCGTCGGTTAACCTTGTTTAATTGAATTTTTAATTTTTGTAATTTTTGACAAAAATGCCAAGAGGTACCCTTTTGCACCAAAAAGCTAAGAAACTGCTCTATGTAATGATGCAAAAATATCATAGAGTAATGATTTGCACAGATGTGCAAAAATGTCTTAGCAAACTAAAAATGCATCTCATATTTGCTTTCATTACTCCTTCAGGATTTGCTTGCGCCGCCGTCGCAGGTTTCCAATTCCTGATGATTTGACTACTTTATTGCCGCGTGTTATTTGGTGTGACCCTGACATATTTACTTCAAAGTACATAAACTATAAACCCATTTGTGCTGTCGGCATGTGTACGTGACAAACGTTTTTTTGTAATCGTGCTGGTCCAGTTCCTTCTAAGGCGGCGAAGTTCATCCGCCAAGATATCAAGTTTCGTCCGCTTCTACATATAAATTGCAACTTACTAAACTATGATTTTATTTCTCGTTTTGCACCATCTGGTTTATGACATGGAAAATAACGTATGAATGTTTTCTAAAAGTAAGAGTGGTCCAATAAAAGTATTGAATTTCATGGATCAAATAAAAATTAAATAGCAAGTGTAGAACACTTTTGTGTGTGTAATGTATGACGTGACCAGCAAAATTCAACAAAAAAAGACAGGTTACCAGCCTCACCTATGTGCTCGACATGTTCGCACGTATGTTTCAAGCCGATTGCGAAACAAATTTAATACAATTGTTTGTATAATTTGTTTGGATATTATTTACGTTTTTAGAATACAAATATATAGCCAAACGCTAGAATAGTTTTCTAAAGTGGTACATAACATGGCTTATTATTTAAATTCAGGATCAAATTACGATTTACAATCTGTAAATTCAGGAAGTGTTAATTTCACTTTTAATTCTGATTGAAATTCGAGGTGGAGTTTTCGTTGTTTTTTTTTTGCCAAAAATTTTTTAATAACCGGTTACTCTGAGGCTTATTTGAATTTCAAAATGAGAAGTTGAAAAAGGAAATTGAAAGATTTAACGACTCATGTATGATATGTGAAATCATGACTAACAATGTATCTGTTATATATAAAATTTATCACATCTACATTTAAAGCTGTAAATTTCTTTCTCCATTATTACACCAACACGAGACATTATAACTTTAAAAACTATCTAGCATAGTATATTTTATGTGCAAAAATTATTGCAATTAAAAATTGTTCAGTTAATTCGTGCAATTTATGCCCGCACCTTAATTAAAAGTAGAAAATAATGCCAAAACACCACACGTCAACGTAATAAAGTAAAACTAAATTAACGGAAATAATTAAATAACTGGCGTCCGATATGTTTGTTGCAGCTTGTTGTTAAACGCTCACAATTTTATTATTTTATTATATGAAATCATCACTGATGTCGGTGCGGTAGGTCATTTTGCATTTTCACATCGATCGTTAGGTTGGGTTGGGTTAGATAGCTTCGCATTCGTTTC
This sequence comes from Ecitophya simulans, assembly GCA_027574965.2. Lineage (NCBI taxonomy): Eukaryota > Metazoa > Arthropoda > Insecta > Coleoptera > Staphylinidae > Ecitophya > Ecitophya simulans. The sequence goes on from JAODGE020027468.1 coordinate 7,098, forward strand.
GGCGTTTAGAATTTGTTGTGTCCAGTCCCAACGACGAACGTCGCTAGCGCATGAACGCGTACAAAAGTTTCCGTAAGGTGGTTGCGTTATTAAAGCAAAATGTAATTAAGCTCTTTTTTAACATACGACCCAGCCGGAGTGTTTGACAGTGGAGTAATCAGCCTGCACGACATCCCTTTAATTTCACAAACGTTTACGTGTACGTAATGGCTGCTTCCGTTCGACGTGCGTTAGGCTGCATCCATGTAAAAGTGATTATGAAAGACCACCGGAAAGTTATATTGGGATTAGATGTTAATTACCACACATATGCGCTCCGCATAAAACGAATCGACGAAATTACGCGTTTTTTTTTGTTGTTGATCGTCCATCTGTGTACCACAAAGATTATTTTAAGTAATTAATGACGATTTGTGCAACTGCATCACATTTGAAATGTTACAATTTGCACTCTTAATTATGACAAAATTTTAAATTAAGTGTAATCTGATGGTGGCACTGATCATAGATTGAGCACAAATGTGTATTTTTTTTACTTGAAATCTATGTAATAAACACACACTTTATGCCGGGTAATTTATTTATGGCATACGCAGAAGCATGATATTTTTCTACCGTTTGAATGGATACACATTGTATAGTTATTGAGTTGACTTGACGCGTTTTATTGCTAATTAAATTTGCATTAGAAGTAAAAATTATACGGTTATAATCCAAATTGTACGAAATTAAAATTCTCCGTAATTCTCCTTAAATAGATGTGCGCCCACTGAATCAATCGAGAGTCGTACTTTTTCAATTATAGTATATTCGGCATGTTAGAGTGAATTAATGCGCTGTTCTAATTCTAAATGAGTGGATGCATTTTTATGGTTACACGCTTATATAAATTAATTAGGCATTATGTTTATATTAAATATGGAGGCGTTTTAATGTATTTTAATTAATTATGTGCTGGACTAAATAAATTTACTTGTGCGGCACATTGTTTGGTGTGTTTAGAAAAGTAAAGTTTTGCCTCAAACCTTCTACGTGTTCAGTCTATGAAAATACGAGTATCCAAGAATTACTACGAAATTTACAATACCTCCAATTGCTTCAATTGTATTTAAATCCATTTTCAGGCTACTGCATACATCTGCCAGGAAGTCAGTGATTCTAGTGCAATGTAACATTGTCGAGCATCCAACTGCCGCTCACGTTTCTTCCGATTGCGAAAACGCGTGCATGTAGGTTTTTGATTGATTTGATTGATTTAACAACGGGTACAATTTCGTATAATATTTAACCCGAACGGAAAATCGTCCGATATATCGGTTACATTACATCAGCGTCAATCCGACCAAACTCCGACCCATGTGGCCTAGGTAACTTAACGACAGGATTTTATCTCAATGAACGATCTCAATGTTTCTCCTTATAGTTCTGTGTTTTGTGTCGGAACACGAGACGTACGGACGTGTACTCGCTCTAGGCATGCTCTATGCGCTAAGTACGATTGCTTTGATGCGTTCGCTTTCAGGAATGCACCGTTGCTTTTCGAATGTACGAGGAAATGCTTAAATGGTTACAAAATCAATGAAATCAAACCTATAAATGCTCACAATTATAAAAATCTAATGTCTAATGTTCACTTTTACAGGATACTCGCTTGGACTTACTTTCTGTTTCACGCACTTACTTAAATGCACTTGTGTACATGCGTTGTCGATTGATAAAATAAATCTTTGCATTTTTCCATCTTGCTAATTGTGATTTAGGACCGTTGATAATTTTTACTTTTTCTCACAACGCATCGTCTACAATCACAGGTCACGCCATGTTCAATATTCATATATCTGCACAGTTTTTATCTCCTCCGAGGACGCAATCACTATCATCACACTATGCGCGGACGTAAAATAAACGACTCATAGACGGCGCAACACTTTTCATGATTTAATGTGTGTTTTATTATTTCGGCATTAGCAAGTCGCGCAGTGAGCATAGTGTAACAACAGATACATATTCAGTTATTTATTGCTCGCTAATAAGCAGCTTAAAATTAACGCAAGTAATAATTGGGTTTCATTAAAAGTTTACAAACAATTTGCAAAGATTTCTGTGTCATTTTATTGCGCGCGTCGGGTTCAAAACTATAATAACGCCGGCGGTAATGCCTGTGTTTACAATATACCTGACCACCTCAAAAGTACCACGAACGCTGCAATTAAAATGCCACGAGAATGATATAAATTTAAATAAAACTTAATACCTCCAGCCAGTCTGCACGAGATGGTCGCGCGTTCGCATTGTGAGCGGAGTGAAAATTATCAAATCGTTGCGCAATTTGCGTGTGGGCATGTGAAATCTTACGGGCGGCGTTAAAACGTACGAAAGGTATGAAAGCGCAGCAAATGATCGAGTTAATAATAACTCACCCTGTCATCGTATTGCCGAGCGTGAATGCACTTCATGAGCCATTCGTGTGCGACGCTTAGCTTTTGTGTCGCTAATTTATTAGCTATCAAGTGACGACTGAGTGGGCGTTCTTCTGTATTCAGTGTTTCTGCCAGGCAAGTCGAGTACTACTTTCGATTTCTTTTATCTCATTATTGCACATTAACAAAGCGCATGACTATAATAAGAGACCAACATATATTAAGCATGTACTTCTAATATAGGAGAGTTAGCAGAGTTCAATTGACAAAAACCTTAACTGCGCTTGCTAAGAAACATTAGGAATTCATTTCGCTTATTATATTTCGATTATTTAAATTAATGCGTTGCTAATTAAAATTGTAGATCCAATCCTGAAAAACTTTGTGGTCCGCCACGTGGTGGAGACACATTCATTGTATGAAAATTATTTGTCTTAGAACGCCTGATGTAAATTGGCCGCACTTACAAAAAAATCTGTCAAGCCATAAAGTTTGTCGTACGTTCGTGCGCTCGTACATTCGTTTTTTTCTTCTTTGACGGCGAAAGATTAACCCGTGTAAATTCCTAGATTACCGCCCGCACCGCCTGACGGCTCTCGACGTGGACCGTGTATCGTATTCTTCAGAGCGTGCGCCGTTCGAACCAATCTGACGATTGTAAAATTTGTAAGCATTGTATTTGTACCGCTCGGGCATTGTACGTACATAATCTTCATTTGTATAAATATGCTTCATGTGCGCCGTAAATTCGAGCTTTAGACTGAATGTTACAGTACCGTCCGCCTTGGTTTTGCTGGATAAATTTGGTTGTGACGTCCGGTGAAGGTAATCGCAAGGAAATTAGCCGTTCATTTTTACTTGGCACACCCTGCGGCTATAAAAGCAATAAATTTCGCAAATCTTGAATCTGGGCCAAAGTGGGTGACGCGATTTGGCCACATAGTCCCGCTATTGTTGCAGCGCCTAAGTCGGAGATGCTATCATCGCGTCGTACCCACATTTGGAGACATTCTGTATACGCGATGATGGTGTGATTCTGCATACCACGTCGGTGTGCGCCTGCATGAAGGCAACAAGCAAGCGTACACCTACAAGCTTTAAGATAATAAGTCCTCACCTTAAATTACTCTTGTTTCGTTTTTTTTTTTGCCGGTCGCCTTGTCCGCTTCCCTCGGTCTTGGCGGGCCCAATCTCGCGCGCCGCGGAGACAAATGCGCCAAATCGCGTGCGTCGCGCCGCACGAGCGGCGCCCGCTCTCGGGCATTGTGGTGGATTATGTTCGAGAGTTCTTTATGTGCGCGTGTGCGGCTTTAATGCACATTGTTCGGGTCGCCGTAATTGCGAGCGTCGCGTTGCGTCCGCGAACGATTATAGGCGGCGAGCGTCGATGCGGCGGAAGAAGAAAGCCGCGGATGACCATCGCGCGCGCGCTGAGTTATTTCTTCTTTATCGCGGATCGCGAATTGTGTCCTCGCGTCTTCGTGTTGGCGTTATATTGCTCGACTCCATTTGACTATCGTCTTCGGCGATTTAGATAATCCATGTTTATTCAACAATTTGGCTTTACAACCGAAATTACTCGTTGTAATCTAGTTGCATTCACATTTGTTAATAAATTTGTTGATAAATTTAGGCATGTCACAAAACATGCATAAAGAGGTTTATACGACTTGGGAAAGTTTTCTGGCGTTGGAAATGGTCGCTTTGCGACTAGCGCGCGAAGAAAGTTTTTTTCAGCTTAAAAAAAGGTGGTTGAGTAATACGTAGTAAGCGTCTTCATATTAGTATTTCGTGCATTTTACCATGCATATCCTCTACAATTTTGTAGTCTGCATTTGTTAAAATTTGTATCCTTCAATCATGGGAAGGACCACAAAAATGGGTTTCCCAACCTCTTCGAATCTAGGCCAGCCGATTTCTAGCAAAGGGTCATCGACTAACTGGTCGAACGGTAATAGGAAATTGTTAGTATTAGCGAGGAATACATAATTAATGAAACTGCTGTTATATTTCATTAAAAACAATTAAACTGTTAATTAAAAAACAACGCCGATTACTTACTTTACTCATCTCAATACAATCAATTTCCTTCCAGAATTTTTACATTTATATTTAGAATAACAAAAACTGTAGTAGCAGTAAAAATCTATTTTTACGCACTGCTTGCAGTGAAGTAAAAATGATTTTAAGGCATAAATTAGTGAACTAGTTCTTTTAATTGGAAACATTCGAAAATTAAAAAAAAAATTATAATTTAGAAACTAATATAATTCTCGATGACGGTTAGTCGCGCCATTTTATACAAATGTTTGATTAATTGACATCGTTGCCAGCTTCACATATATCAAGTAATAAACAACTGCAATCTATAAATTAAATTCATAGCAATTCTAGAGAATGCATCGCAAAGAACGTTCCCATCAAACGGCGTGCATGCGCCGTAAAAATATCCGTCCATACCCATCGATATGTTCGTACGCAATTGTGCGCAATTGTGAGTTATAAATGTTATTTTGAATAGTTTACAAACGAACCAGGGGTAATATACATATCAACGTGCGCGGCATTACTGCACGGCACAAAACGCGCTCGCGACTGATTCGCGAGTTCGTCGTTGCGTCGGAATACGCACAATGCGAAATTTATTTCGTTACATCAATGTATAAATTATCAACTAATGTAAAACGTGCATGCGCTCGCTATTGACCAGCATGGAAATTTATTAACCTTTGGCACAAAAATGCGATGCTAATAAGAGGACAAGGGAGACAACGTTCGACGCGTTTATTTATAATTGCGTATCACTCCTCCGACTTGTTTATCGGATGATTGTTGAAACGAAAATATTGCCGTGCGCAATTGCTGCTGCACGTGAATCATGCGACATCGTGGCGATTCTTATAATAATTTCATTCTGAAAATGCGAGCGCCCCGGTTGAAACGAGTTCTGATATCTCGCGCGTCGCGCGTTTCGGAGCGGTGGTCATTTTTCAAGCCGCGATAAAGTTTATAGTTACTCAGAATAAAAGATACTGCGTCATGTTAATTAGTAGTCGGTAACCATATAGCGGGCATTCGTGTGCGCGTATGGGTGCAGCGTGCATGTGTGCGAGCGCGCGTGATGGAAGACGAAATTCAAAACTCGGGCGAAGGCGCGAATATTGCGCTGTTACGTATCCGCTCCACGGGCACCGATGCGACATCTTGATGAAGACAACATTCGATTAATGCCCCCATCAGCAGTACCGTACTGAGCCACGATATCATCTGCGCTGCATGCGCGTATGCTGATGACGTTGTTGGTGCCGGACGGCGCGTCAGCCGGCACTGTACAGGAGCAGGTTCCTATTGCGCACGGCAAGTTGTGGAATAATTGTGTCGAATTTCGTTCCTGTAAATCATAAACCAGTTGACAGTTAGGTGTCGTTACAGTCCCGGCCGTCGTAAATTCTCCGCCGGAGTGTACGAGCAATTCGGCGTCGCGTTTGTCGCAGTCGCCATCATCATCATCGTCGGTATGAATAATGTCGCATGCGTGGTGACAAGCGACAATGGCTCACAATGCGTCGAGTAAGTAAGTAGGCAGCTCGTGCGTGATAGCTGTAGGAGAAGGTTTCGACGAGTCAAAGGGCAGTGTCGTGAGAATGTCCGCCGCGTTTCTTTTTTTAACTTTTATTCCGAGTACGCTTGTAATTTCATTAAACGCGTCCAGTTATTAAACGTTTCGTTCTCACGCCGCGGCGCGCCGTCGGCTAGCAACACTTTCCAAATATTTACGCATTACTAAGAATTGAAAATAGTTAACATTTATGAAATATGTTAATATAATGATCTACATTTGTAGCTAGGAACTTGTACTCTCCGAGTTGCGCCCTTTTTTATTTGTGGTTCGAATGGGAAGTATGTCAAATAAACGTTTATTTCAATGCATATACATTCGCAATGAATCTTGTCATGCCAAGGCAAAACGTTTCAGATCAAACGTAATGTTAATCAACGCACGCACTAATTTTCATTAATTACCACCTTTTTTTCGAGGACTCGGTTTCGAGGACAAAACCAACCGATACAATAAGTTTCTTTAAATACGGTTCTAAGTGGCATTATTTTATGACCGGCTGAAATTGTTTTTCGCGTTTTTTACACATTTTTACTCGCGTGAAGAAATCTAGGACTTTATTCCGTCAACGTCCTGAGCACGTGCCTATTAAACGTACCCACCGACGTTTTTCGCATACAGATTGAACGTAAACCATCATTTCCATAATCAGATATCAACCATCTTAGTTTATCTACATCTTGTACATGCAGCTCGTGCCTTGGCGCAAGTCACAGGCATTTCAACAATTCCACAGGTCAGAGGACACTCGCAATCCGTCATGCATTTTTCAAGCCGTCATCGTGCGTGAGTGTGTTTTGACATTACCATAATTTTTTACAACCTGTCGTACATTGTACTTGCGCGACTTTATCTAACACATGCGTTCGCGTGCGCGCAGGACCAAAATTCTTCGAAATTGCGTCTCGCCGACAGTCGGCCTTAAGTATAAAACGGAACGACATCGTATAAATTCGTAAGCAGGCTATATAAATTGCTTGTTGAGGGTTGGTTGCACACCTCGTGACAAACGGCAATCCATCATTTCATAAAGCATAATTAACACTTTGCAATCGCGCTGCGGTGGATGCGTCGGGCATGTGCGGCCGAAAAAGCGTCCGCCGCGATTTGTAAATCATTCGCTTCTTTGATCCGGATATAAAGTAGAAAAACGCGACGCAAAGCAAAAGTGCCAGCGCGCCCGGCGTCCGCAGATGTGTGCCATAATTCTTTATTAACCTTTCGGGAATTCTAGACGCAATAATTCACTCGCCGCGAATTGTGGTCGTGCCGTTTTTATTTTGTCCAAAGCGACATCAAATTTCTACCAGGCACCCAATTCCACTTTGCGTCGCGCGCACGCTGCGCCCGAACGAGGAAACGCCGGTAATCCTAAACATTTATACATTCGACAATAAATTTCGTCCGCTTCTAATCTTATCTGGCTATTATTGTGTTTTGTTTTCGTGGAATATATTGGAGAGAAACGTTTACTATTATGAGGTGGGTGTACCAACTGGAGACAAACAAATTCGAATGCATTTTCTACGATTGAGATTGAGATAAAGACATAAAAACCAGTTTTTAAACGTTTTGTCACATCACCATACGACTTGTATGCATTTAGCTTGCAATAAATAGAATGTGTGAGTCAAATTCTAATTCCAAAGCCTCTTTAAGACACAGTCTACTTTTCAGTCATATCCTTGTCAAGGTCGGTGCCGATTGCAATTTTCGTACCATCAAGTACCTTAAGGCATAAAGGTGAGACTTATATAACCAATTATAACCGTAGTTCACACACAACTTGAAACACTGAACAAACAAAATCATGAATATATTATTAAATCGTTTGTTCGTGTTGCACCAATTATATTTAAAAGGTGCGGGCCGTTTCGGTCCACAAGATTTAACAGTTAGGTGACAATGAAATGAAACCAACAATAAAAGTGAGTATTATAATGGCGGGAGCGGTGTGGCACTCAGCAGACCTATGTCTGACGTGTGTCGCGATGCTGGCGTTCGACAGGCGACATGAATGACAACGACGGACCATCGATTAAAATACGCGTTGCCGCGCCGAAGCCCACGCCGCCCCCGCGATCGCTCAAATAGCTTTAAAACTTTCGCGACGCTAGAACGAAAGCCTGGCGGATATGGCCGCTGGACGACCCAATACAGGCTGCGCACGAAACACCTCAATCAAACAGCGTTTTCGCATGAGTATCAATGTGTTTATTACGACGTGCCGCGCGCCGTGCATCTTTGCGCAGGAGAGTTCAGCCGAACCGCACGCTAACACACACGCGCGTGGAAAAAGATGAATCACCTCATCGACATTTATTACTCATACTAATAACGACGGCGCGGCGGTCCTTTTTTATTTCTTTATATGGAGGTGATTTATTTAATGCTTAGGTTGCCGCTATTTTTTCTTGTTCGGAAATTATTTTCATTTGGAAACAGATAAATTCGTACATAATTAACTCATGTAGCTGCTGATTTGCCTGAACCAATAGAAATAAATCATGGTTTCTATAAACCAGTTATTTCACGTACCTCATAATTGCTATATTTATCAATAAGGATAAGGAATATTTCAAAACTCAAAGAACTTTCATGGAAAATTGTTCGTATTTTACGATTTTGGAGCATGCATCATTAAAAATGCTACTGCCTTACCTACATGTGTGTACATTTTCTCATTCTGTAACAATAATAAGTTTCAAAATATTACGTACTGCTATTTATTTCATATTAGCTGTTGTTAGGATCCCAGCCTTACTTTACTTTGTAATCAGTTTTATCTTTTTATTGCACTTTATTGTATATTTCTATTACTATTTATCTTTTGACGACCTTAAGTCTAAGCATTTATCAGTCAACAACCATATATTCGTGCTAATCTAGGAAATAACTTTTTGTGAAACTTATGTTAATTTTATCCTTATCTGTTACATTTTAAAATCATGATGTTTCCACGCGCTGTAACACCACTTGCCACTCCACGTTTTCACACGCCCTTGTTCGCCCCTGATTAAGACCACATCCTTTCCTAATCTTGGCATTACGATTGTTCAGTTACTTGAGAAAGCACTTGTAAAATAAAATCCCATTCCCTGCTAAAACTCGCAAGCGTTGTGACCTTCTTCCCAAAGCACATAACACTGTGCCTATATTTTTAAAAATATAAAAGAGGTTTGTTGT
>JAODGE020027490.1:0-22293 GCA_027574965.2 Ecitophya simulans
CACCGGCATAACATATGATTGACACAAGATTCAGACGTACCCGGCGCCTCCGTCACGTGCTCGCCCCCAAAAAACAACAAATGCATAATATTCATTTATATAAACCAAAAATAAATTTGCTTTTTTATGCGATAAACTTCACGGCTGGATTTTTCTGAATTGCATTTGAATTTATTGGCATAAATATTATTTGCCAAACGAAACGACCTTGACGTGGCACCTTCACGATACACGATTGACACAAGATTTAGAAGCGCCTGGCGCCTACGCCACGTTTTTGTTCCCAAAAAACGACAAATGCATAATATTCATTTACAAAAAAAATTAATTTGCTTTTTTAAGCGATAAAAATGTTACGCATGGATTTTTGTGGATTGCGTTTAAATCTTTTCTCATAAAAATTATTCGCCAAACCTAAGGTTTTTGACGTGGCATAACGTACGAATAACACAAACTTTAGACGCGCCCGGCGCCTCCGCCATGTCTTTGCCCCCCAAAAAAACAACAAATGCATAATATTCATTTATCAAAAAAAAATAATAATTTGCATTTTTGAACGATAAAAACTTCACGACTGGATTTTCGTAAATTTCGTTTGGACTTTTCCGCATAAAACTTATTCGCCAAACTAACGGTCCTTGATGTGGCACCGGCACAATATACGATTGACACAAGATTCAGACGCAACCTGCGCCTCCGCCACGTCTTTATTCCCAAAAAACAATAAATGCATACTTCTGATTTATCAAATAAAAATTAATTTGCATTTTTAAGCGATAAAAACTTTACGCTTAGATTTTTGTGAATTGCGTTTGAATCTTTCCGCATGAAAATTATTCGCCAAACTAAAGGTTCTTGACGTGGCACCGGCACGACATACGATTGACACAAAATTCAACTGCGTCCGGCGCCTCCACCGCGTCCTTGCCCCAAAAAAGAACAAATGCCTAATATTCATTTATCAAAAAAAATTAATTTGCATTTTTGAGCGATAAAAACTCCGCGGCTGGATTTTGCCGGATAGCATTGGTTAGATCGTTCCGCATGGAAATTATTCGCCTCGTAAAATATTCACTCAGCCGACGAGCCATATCTCCCTTTAATGGCCGCCACTTCCTGCCGCCCATCGTCTCGACTCGTCCCGCGCAAAGTTTTTGAATCCGGCGCATAGGCGCGCATATGTTGCGCGTTACGCCCTCGAAAGCTGTGCGTTCGACTCTCGCGCCGCACCGCTTGGCCCGATTGCGAACGTCGATAGCCTTGCGCGATATCGCCATCGAAGCAAACATTTCGCCAAACCTCTCCCCCCTTCCCCCATTCCGCCGTCGCATCGTTCTGTGGAGTAGGACAAGGCTTCGACATCCTAATTGATTCGTCTAATCGCGCGGAACGAGATTCGCGCCGTTCGCTTTCGACGTCCGCCCGCCGCCCGCGGCCGACACACGACCGCAAATCTGAGCGCCACGCCGGCACGTGTACGCGCCCGACGCAAAACTAATCCGCCCCCGAGATGCGCCGGCAGACGCGCTAATTTCGCATCGACAATAACCGATTTAATCGAGCGGCGAGCGTCTGTTCCGGTCGTGCGTGCCGCTCCAACTTCATTCGATACCCAGACGGCGGCCACGCTCGATTAAAACGCAATTGTACGCGAGGCGTTCATTAAAATTTCATCCTTGCCGGTGGGAATGAAAAATAGTGGAAAAACTTGACGCAAACTTGACCCGTTTATATAACGCGCACATTGTTATCGTATCATTGTTTTTTTTGAATTTTTTCTTTCTTTCTTTTTCGGTAAAAATTTCGTTTATCTTGCACCGCATTCGTGCGGAGACAAAATAAAATATTCGTTGATACTTGCAATTATTTGCAGGAATCACAGACATTTGCATTCTAATGTCAAATATAGGTTACAACGAAATCCCTCGAAAAATTTCGCACGCGTTTACGGCATTTGAAAGCGCCGGGCAAGCAAAGGCCTTAATAACACGCATAAATTGCGTTGCCTCAAATTATCCGTTTTGGTTTCAAAACGTCGAAGCAGCGCGCTGAGAAATTGCAAGGCGCGCGAACGTGTTTAAAAAAAAACGAAAACTCGGACGAGGGTGAAAAAGTAGGTTACTGTGCAATAAATGCGTTACACAGTAGCGACGTCGTCGGAATGTGATGAACACGAAGACATTCGTTAAACTGGGTTAAAGGATGCAAAATTGAAATTATTTTTTTTCATTTCCTCCCTACGCGAATTTTTTTTCTGCGTTATACACATCCTGGCAGGAAGCTCGAACGCTTTTCTCGCAATCGTTTCGGCATTTACGCAGACAACAAATTACTCTAATGCAAATGAAACGCAAACAAACAAAAACGTGATTAACCGTACTACGCTCGCGAGTGGGTGGACGATTTGCACATGACACCTACGCATGTCAACGCCTGACATGGCAAAACAGCTTCGTTTGCATATCTACGCCCAACATCTTGATTGCGCGCGGGTTTACATCTTCATTAACTCGAGTGGAGAATGGCGAAAAATAAGTGGGTAATTAATTCTGTGTTTATTTCGCATTGATTTTCTTGGAAAGACAAAAAACTGAACAAGAAACATATTTTCTGCTTGTCCTGCACGCGTACTCATGGGCAACTGCGCGGACTGACAGACACTAACTGTAAATTTACTTAAAACGTTGTTTGCGCACGTAGGACATAAAACACGTTTTTATGAAAGAACGTTTTAGTAAGCACGTGGAAGTAAACGTTTAAGTGGCGACATTTAATCTATTTAATTTGTGAATTTAATTTTAAAGTTAAAAATTATTTAAATAAGTGAACAGTTTCGTCAATGTTTCTAGTGTCACGACAATGGTTTTTGTTCAAAAAATGAAATTTATGTATACTCAAATACTTTACTCTCTAATAAAATCCTTAAACTGCAAGCCTAAATCAAAATAGCCGGTCTTCGACCGTGAAATATCTTGTTCAAAGTTATTACCCCAAGATAATATTAAAATGGAAATTTCCAAACGTTGTCCTCCGTATTTTCAGAGTGTTTATTCGTATTTGAATAAAATTCATGTATAAATTATTATAAAACGTCTTGTAACTTTAAAAAATACTTCTTAAGTTAAATATGCAACTGAATTATCAAAAACTTCCAACTTTTTAGACATTATTAATCTGTATTACTAATCTGTATTTAAATGCACTATAATGAAGATTAATTTTAAAAAGTGCTTTCTACGCCTGACCTGGGTGTCAAAAGCGTTAATTGTCCTAATTATGTTTTCTTATGTGCCGCCTTCTTGAGCACTTATGCGCGACCTTCTTCGCGGAGCTTTTCCAGACGAAACACTTGTAAGCTCTGGCGACGCTGTCATCCTAAAACATCATTGACATTGAAAATCCTCGTCGCTCGAGTGGGCGCCGCTTGGAGAAGTGCCAAAAAATTGAATTCATGAGTAACTTTTACGGCGTCGTGTCATATCCTGCCTTGTGCCGTTTTCTTTTGCTGCGTGTAGCACTGAAAGTCTTCTAAGCTAAACTAAGCTCGGAAGTTTATATCGCCGACTTATCAATAATAAATGAATTGCATTCAATTTTGTTTTACGCCGACGCTCAAGCTCCCAGAAAGTATTCGATCGTCATAAACGCTCGGGTGTTGTCTACCTTCGATACATTTTAAAATCACATTTTTACACGCAGCATGAGCGAGTTTATTGTCACGAGGAAACCGATTTCCGATGTGAGCGCGGCCGGAAGTTGGAAAACTGTTGACACGTTTCTTAAGACGCGGCTGTATGACAAGAGGACGGCAAGGACCGTCGAGCCGACGTAAAAGGCGGCTCTCAAATCTTTTATAACGACGCTCGCCTTGAACTTGCGTTTATCGCGGTTGTGCCGCCGCCGCCGCCAGTCCGCGTTTGGACGCATCTCCGGGGGCGGCCGCAGTGAAACGCACGCCGGAGTGCAAGTGGTATCAACTCTCGCCGCGTGCGTTCACATCATCAACGACGCATTAATATTAAAATCTCCATCACACGAACATTCAAATCGCACTCGAGTCCCGACAGTTTGTGCGCGCGCCGCCGGTGCAAATTAACATATTTGTACAATTGTTGTAAATTTCCGCAAGTTTTTTCTCACCGACTTCAAGACGAGAACAGATTAGGCCGCGTGGGCGAGCGACGCAATGTAAAAAATGTCAAATTTGAATATGAAACAAGTTTCAGTCATGCATCTAAAGTGGATGTTTTTTCGTGAGCTTAACTTTTATCCGCTTTGGGGACGACATTCATCGCATACGAAATTTGAATGTGAATGCCAGTTATTTATCGTGCACGCGTTATGTGCCAACTTTTCTTATGCATTATTAATTAGCTAGAAGTTAATTATACCATAACAACTGCAAGCTTACAAATTTTCAAACGTTTGCGTAGAGTAATTCGTAGAAATTACTGTGGGAAACGCGCCTAAACTAAAATTTTAAATACCAAAACTTGCAATATTGGTTTTATTCGTTTACAGCATTTGTTGCTGTTGTTCTCGATTTGTTTAAAATGCGCGGAGCGCATTTTATTTCATTTCATTTCATGAGGTAGTAATCGTCTAAATTATAAATTATAAAAGATTGAAACTTTATTATTTAAGCTCATTGTCACAACAATATTTGTAATCTTCAACATGACCTATTTAAATTTTATTAAAAATTGACTCCCCAACTTCTATGAATCTAAACCCGGTGATTTCTGGCAAAACAATATCAAAACAAATTTAATTTCAAAAAATTATTTTAATAACGACTATTGTAAAACATTCATCAACAACAAAACGTAAATTAATAATTAAAACTGAATTGAGTCCATGTTAAGAATCGCGGGAATGAATCGTTGAATAGCTGCCACAAATTTTGTACAATTTCCGATATAAATATTTCCCATATTTTGTCGCATTATATTTTCCAATCTTTGAAGGAAAAATTCAGTTTGAGTTAAATGGTTTCTGCCACATTCAGCCAAAATCTGTTGCATTTGACTGGCCAAGTCACTTTTTACACCAGCTTTTACGACTGAGCATGCATTTTTAATTGAATTTAACATTAAACTATGGGACTCATTTTTAAAAGTTTGTGTTTTACAAGCGTTTCTTCTGCAAATATTTCTTCAATTGATGAATGGCACTTAGCAGAAGGTGAGTTGGTTTAGGACTAATTTGATATTCCTTAACCCCAATTTGATATTGTTAATTCTCAATTCGAAACTAAAAATTTATATTGAAGTTGTTTAATCTTAATTTAAAATAAATTATTTTTATTTTAATATTGGTTGCCTCAATTTGAATTTAATTAATCTCAATTTGAATTTGATTCGTTTCAATTTGAACTTGAAAAAGTATAGATTCGCCGATTTCTGGCAAAAGAGCATCGACAAACTGGTCAAACAATGAAAGAATACCAGAATAAAATATTGTTATATTTAATAAAAAACCATAGAATTATTATATTAAAAAGCACATTTATTTTTGTTCAAAATAACAAAAAAATGTAGATAATAATACAACAATTTTCTCGACTAAATTTTCATATTTTTATTTATTGCAAAAAACAAAAAATGTAAACGATGAAACGATTATTATTTATTATTCAGTCTAATAAATTACAACACTCGTCGATATTATGAGGCGGCGGCGCAGGACTTGATTCTGCGAATGATTTATTCAGCGCGAACGCGACGCGCATAGAAATTCGCACACGTCGCGACGGGCGCGCGCTTTATTTATCGATCCTACAGGTGTGCGAATCCTCTCGTCCGACGGTCGGCCGTTCCGGCATAAATATTAAATCGCGACGCCCGGTTTTCGGCCAAAGTAGGCCAACGAACGTCTTGCGGCGCGCACGCTTATCGGCGCACGCCGTAGTCGTCACATTCGGACGGCCGCCGCCGCCGCCGCACGACATTTGCCTAAGAGCCGGCCAGGTGGCGGCGGCGGACGGTCAATATGCCGCGCGTCCGCCGTATATGTGTCAAGCCGGCGGGGCCACGTGCCGACCAGGTGGCCTAAGTTCGGCGGCGACTTTTACTAGGTCACTAGTGCTTATTATCCTTCGGAGAAGGATCTTCTCGCCGGCGACTTCCTAATCTTCGACTTCGATCGCTCATCGGCTCTGACATTTTATTCTTTATCTTCGGGCAGATAAAGGCGCAAGGCTGAGTTCGGAACGAAATTTATTGACTCCTGGGGAACATTTTTCAGTCTCGAAAAAATATCTGATCCAAGATGCTAATTTGATTCGCTGAAATCTGGCGTACAGCCTAAACACTAATTTCACCTATTTTGGATCGTATTCTGTTTTTACTTCTATGTCTTTATTTTTTGTGCGCAAACTGGATTTTCAGATTACTGCTTGAAGATTCCGGCCAAAGGCCAAGATCTATCTTCTACAAAAAAACACGCACTCGAAAAGCCTGCCAGAAATGAAGAATTTAATGCGCGAGATTTGCATCTCTCAGATTTTTGTTACAGATTATTAAAGAGTATTACGTAAACCGATGGAGTCTCAGAACATTCAGCAACTTTTCAGGTCTGAAGAGAGTGGGGGGGGGGGGATTGTTTTGAAATTAATTTTATATTTTTACATTTGATAAGCGTGGCGGAAACTGTAAGAATTTAAACCGAGTTTTCAAGTGCCGTGACCTAACGGGGTGCGCGACCTGATTACTATCCTCGACGGGGCGGGCCGTTGCCGGGCCGTCTCTACGCATTTCAGCCTAGAAACGCATATCCTTTTTTGACCCTAACACCAGGCCTAGCAACAGCCTATTCATATGCAGTTTTGCTATTTTCGTGCAGGCACCCCATTCCCGTGCCAACTTATGCCTTAGATAGTATCATTTAAATGTTGCAGATTTCCTTCAATTCGTACCAGTTCTAGGGCAGGATTGACTGAGGAAATTGCATACAACTGCGAGGTGGATGTTTCTACTTGTGTTTGTAAATAAATACGCCGAATGGTCAATGATGAAGCAGCTAGGAATTGAGGACATGAGAACATCAGACCGAAACTTTAGTTTAGTCGTCAGTGTGACAGTTCAATTCTCGATTTGTATCAAATTGGAGCTGAACGGCTCGATGCGCTAGCGTAACTGAACGGTGTGTGTGCATTTATATATTTATTGATTGTGTTCTTTCTTTGACTGGCAGATGTAAACCATTTATGTCGTAAATTATATAGCAAATAGATATTTACGTGCGCTGGAAGAAATATTTTAAAATGTAGCTTTTTAAGTTAAATTTTTAAACGTCACTAAGAATCATATTCAAAAACAGTTTTTCCTATCAATAAATAATGATAATTTTTATATGCAATTTTTTTAGACAAAAAAGTAATTTTCAAAAAAAAAGTTGGCATAATCAATTTCTATAAAGAAGAAGCTAAAGTATCACTCAAAAACAATAAAAACAATAAAAACGATAAAAATTCAGTTAAAATTGATAAATTTCTAATTTAGTTGTCTTCGACTGAAGACAGTGGAAAAGAATGTGCCTTTGATTTGTATGCTTACTCTATAAGACATAGTTTTAACTGGAAAGCTTTTAGAATCGTTGTCCTGAAAATGCATTTGGCAAATTATCCATTACGCGGTGAAACTTTCATGGCCGCCACGGCGACACCAAGCTCAACGTAAACGGAACGCGAAGAACTTAAAACACGAAAACTAAAAGACTGCACGCGCTCGGCGACATTACGAACCAAAGGAAAAACGATTGTCCTGTTCCTCCATCCCATTCGTCTAAAATCAAAGAGAAGAAAAAATGCAAACAAACACCTAAAACTATCACACCCGGTGATTCTATTCGCTCCGCTGTTCTTCGCTCTCTCCTTCATCTTGTTTCTTTCCGCTGCTCTTGGCCATGTTTGCTACGTTGGCCTTTTTGCCCCCCGCCCTCCCGTCGTACGTGTACGGGCGCACGCGCCGCGGTTGCAGTGTTAGTGGCGGAGTTAGTCGTGCCCAAGGACTTAAAGCGATTTGGAGCGAAATTTATTTTCGCCGCAGATTGTTGTTGCATGATTTCGGAATCGGCGCGCGGTCTAGTGCTCTAGTGTCTAGTGCTCCTTCTGCGAAACGCTTCGGGCAATGGAGATTAACATTGTCCCNACTTCTGGGAGAATCAACGGGAAATGAAATGTAGGTTATGATGGAAAACTTCGGAAAATGAAGTTATATATAGAGGTAAATCAAATAAACGTGGAAATGGTTACGAATAATCGTGATTAAGTTCTGATTGCTACGATTGTGTTCATCTTCAGTTGCATCGTCCTTTTCTCTCCCGACCCTCATAAACGTCGCTCGTTGAACCTTTTCAAATGTGGTTAAGGTTGCAAACACCAACAAACTGAATTCTATCAAATGCCTCGCGATTCGCTTTCTCTCTTCTGCTTCTTCTTGCTTTCGCACCTCTCGGACGAAGGTTGATGCAAAGGATTGAAATAACGGCCATATATCTATTTCTGACAGAAACGATCGCTTGTGACAGGGGGATGAAGCGATATTTTATCTGCAGCGCACTCATGTCGAGACAATTGATTCGAATCGAAATGAAATGCAAAATCGCGCGGTCAAGGTCAGCCGCGACGAGTCTTAATGGCGATCGGTTGCAGCGCCCGCAACCCTCATAAGAGCTCATTAACGCTTTTAATTTCGGCTCGTAAGTGCGGGCTAATCGAGTTTGTTAATCGCCGCCCGGACGTGCGAGCCAGATCGGGCATGATATTGGCAATTATTTTGAGCGTGACGAATTTTTCGACAGGAAATTCGCACGAGATTGATGCAAAGTTTAGTAACGCTTTTGCATGGAATGCGGTAGCGTGGATCTAATTAATAGCAGCTAACATCGTGGCATGGTCGCGGGCGGTCGTCGTTGCCGCCTCCCGTGCATGATCGTCGTTTCGGCGGCTTCTAAACGCGATGGGTTGCGTCGAGCGGGCGCAACGCGGAAGAGGAAGATTTAATGATTTTGAGATAAACAGATTTCGCTCGGCAATAATGAGCAGTTCGGCGTTCGGCGCCCGCCCCCCGACCGCTGGCCGGGGAGTAAATCATTGCGTCGGTGCGGAGGCCAAGGTTACGCTGCACCAGTACATACGTACACTTACATAATGTGGTAATGTAAGCATTCGCTGTGTTCGACTGTTGTCGAAAGCGCCGTCGCCGTCGCCGTCGCCGCCGCCGCCGCCGCCGCCGCCGCCGTCGCCGCCTGGCAGACGTCCAGTCCGTATTAATGAATTTCGTTTAGCGCATTGTGCGCATCATGCGGACTCTTCGCGTGCATAAACGAATCGTTGTCCTTTAAGTTTTTGCAATGAAAATATTTGATCTTGTAACGATCCGATCCTCACAGCCATTAGTCATAAACTTTTTCAGATGTTGCAGTTTTGTAACGTGAAAATCATTTTCTTCAAGGACGCCGTTTAATAAAAACTTCCTATGAGCAACAACAACTTGTGCGCGTGTAGCATACTTACGAACGAAAATATTCGACATGAGCGTGGCGGGTAAACAAAACACGATGACCAAGATGTCGGCGATGGCGAGGTTGACGATGAAGAAGTTGGTGACGGTGCGCATTCTCGGCGACCTGAAGACGACGGCGATGACGAAGAAGTTGCCGACGATGCCGACGGCGAAGACCGCGAAGTACGCTGCGCAGAAGACCGCCGTCATCGTCGCCGAGTGCCGATAGAACATCTCCGGCGCGAGCGGGTCGCTGGCGTTGAGCGCGGCGGTGGCGTTGCCGCCGGCGAGGAAGGCGGCGACGCGGGCGCCCGGCTCGCGCGGCCCGCCGACGCCGCCCTCGGCGTTCGCCAGCTCGACGAGGTTGCCGAGATACTCCACCGCGAGCATCCTGTCGCCGGTGCGGTTCGCGCGCTCGGGGGCCGGCTGCGCGTCGACGTCGGCCATCGGCGGTTGCGACCCCGGCGGTCAGCGCGGCGGCATCGCGACGGCGGCGGAATGCGGAAGGCGAAGACGCGGCAAAGTTGCGACGAAGTCGTGACACGCGCGCGCGCGCGCGCTCGCGAGAGATTCCACGCGGGCGACCGACGGCGACGAGCGTTCGCGCGATTGTGGCGGCGCGAGCGCGCGTCGCGACGCCGAGTCCGCCGCCGCCGGGGGCGGCGAGCGCCGACGCCGCGCGGACTCTTCGGCAAGACGACTTGTTGTACGCGCTGACAATTAATGTTACTCGGCCACATCGTGTTACGAAACAGTTTTATTATATCCAACGTACACTCGTGGCTAGGTAATTAAATATTGCACAAAATGACACGAACAATTAGAATAAATTACACCGCTAACATACACGAACAAATAACGCAATGATGATGAGTAAATACGATTTATACATATCAAACTTTGTGATATACAACTGGGAACGTAACGAGACGCGTACAACCAACGTTTAAGATGTTCGCATCAGAATTTAAATGAAATGGTAACTCTCGATTCACAAATTAACGTCTTTCGCGTGATTGATCGCTCACGGATTCAGCGGGCACGTCATTATGAGTCTTTCGCTCGACTTTCGGAACGCCGGATTCTGATTGAGATTGAGATGCGTGTGCGAGTGAATGCGCTGCAGAGGCTTAAAGTTGCCGCCCCCGCTCGCCGTCCCCGCGACCGTCGTGTTCAGCATGTGCTCGTCGGACAGCGAGCGCCGTCGATTGTAGTAATTGCGGATCTCGTTCGACGACTCGTAGCGCATCGATTCGCGGAACTTCCTCGGCGCGATTGATTGCAGAGAGTCCTCGTATCCGCTGTGATTTTTAGTCACACGTTATGAAGTCGTGAGGTTATGCGAGGTTATTGTACTGCTGTAGCAATTTGGAATGGCTTACTTGCTGCTGTCGCCCGACGAATGGCTGGTCGACAGGCCGCACTGGCACTGGAGGCCGTCCACGATCCCGGAATCCTTTCCGCTGGAGTGCAGCGACGCTATCGACGTCTCCATGGCGCCCAAGGAGCGCGAACGCTCCTTGACGAAGCGCGTGGAGTACCTGGGACAGTTAGCGTCGTGATGGTGATGCGGCTGCTGCTGCTGGTGATGGTGTCGGTGGAAAACCGTATGACGCTCGCCCGCGTCGGCGCCCTCGGGTGTGTAGTGGGTCGGCGCGCCGCCGCCACCGCCGCCCTCGTCCGAATATCCGGTCGGGAAGAGCGCGCTCGGCTTGCCCAGGGTAGCTATCGGGAAACCGAGTTGACGCCCGCGTGAGAAACTCTTCTGCAGCTGGCTACCCAAAGAGACGTGCGAGAACAGATACAACCCAGATACAAACTAGACTCGTCTAAATAAGTGTTTCGCAGAGTCAGTGCACGCGCGAACGTGGTCGAACAACATTATTCGGAAGCATCGTCGGCAATCGTCGAATCGGTATTAGTAGATATCAATCTTGTGATCGTGGTCGTGACGGTGACTGACATACAGTGCGTTGCATTATTGCGCTTACCGATTCTTTTTGCGGCGAATGCAAATGACGCAAATTGCGGTCGCAAGAGCCCCGATGAAAACCACGCAACCGAGCACCACGACGCCGACCTCCAATGTGGAAAGGACGACGCGCTGGCTGCGGAAGCGAATGCGTTCGATCGCGCCAGACGCTAGCGCTAAAACTTTATGCCCGCGCAGTTGCTTCTCGATATCCGGCTGCTTGTTCAAGATTGCCCTGCAAACGACGGTTATTAGGAAATTCGCCGCTATAAACATAAACACCCAAACTCGAATGCTTACTCTTGCAGTTCCGCCATGTCCACGACGGTATTCAGCTTGGGATCTACCGCATAAAGGTACATGTCCGTTCTAAAAATACAAAAAATAAAATAAAAAGTCGTACGATAAATGAACATTTAGCATAAAACGCTGGAGGTTAACTCACGCCGCATTATCCACCTGGTTCCGGTCAAAATGTGGTTCTAGTTTACGTACGCGGACATCATACCCAGTGGCATTGAATAAAGCCCTACAGAAAAATTGAATGATTTCTCATTGTAATAGTAGACCGATAACTACAATCTAAAAACATACCAAGTTATATTCTCCATGCTCCTCTCAATATCTGTAGGCTCCGATCCCATCACCATCACTAGCTGTTTCTCTTCATCAAGGACATAGACCTGGGTCAGAGATAATACATACGCGTCAAGCAAATTCTCCTCCAAAGAATACCACAACTAATAACATACAAAGACATTAGCAATTGAAGATGCTCCATCGTCAGCTCCTCGTCGATCTGTGGCTTTAACGTCGAACCCGAACACTTTTCCTGCATCTCGAGCAAAACTGGCGATGGCACGAACCTGCCCCGTGATGGGATCTATTGCAAATCGTCGAGTTTCATCATCACTCCTTCCTAGGATCTGATAGCGAACTTCGCCGTTCAACGCCAGATCTGGATCAATTGCCTAAACACAAACAAGGTAACGCAAAAACAGGGAACGTTTGTGTACGGTACACACTTGTAATTGAATGATATGATATCCAAAGTTGGCTGTTGTCGGTATAGCTGCGACGATGGGTCTGCCGCTGATAGTGAACTTAGGCACGTTGTCATTGACATCGGTAATGCGCACAATAACTTTTACTTCGTTTAGTCCTGTGGGCCAAGAAAATGTTTTTATTTATTTTTTGCCACGCCCCGCCGCGCTGTAGAATATGAAAGTCGTAAAACTGGGAAGCGCTATCGGCCGTAATCAGATGAAACTAACTTGAGTAAAAAATGTAAACCACAAGAATCGGTAGAAGGGTCGGTTTATAACCGTGGCGAATGAATTTGTTTGTCTGTCTCGCTGTCTGCGCAACTTACCTAAGTCCCCGAGTCTTTCGTTGGTGACCGGATACACCATAACCGTCATATCTCTCCCTACTTTATATTGATCCAACCGAATCTTCAACTCGTAGTAAGCCCCCATCTCTCTGTCCGGTGACCCGATGATGTACAAGGTGCCGTTACGTGCATCAATTTTGAACATTTTTTTAGCGTCGCTTCCCTTCTCAGTGACGATGCTGTAACGCAGCTTGTGTTGTTTGTAGCTATCCGTGACGTTCAGAGACAAAATCTTCAAAGGCACCGGCACATTTTCCTCCACCTCTACTTCATAGTATCTGTGGGCAAAGACAGGCTGTTCGATGGCTTTCACATCTTCAGCTACATCGATCACGGTGACTACCAACAAGGCACTGGAGCTCAAGCTCGGAGATCCCAGATCAGATGCGACTATAGTCACATTATGAGACTTTTGTCTTTCGTAATCCAAGTGTCCAATAGTAGTAACAACGCCTTCTTTAGAGTCGATTGCAAACAGGTTTTCGCGGTTACGTTTATAGGGGATGTCGAAGAGAAGCAAGCCATTTCCATTACCCATAAAGTCGGAATCATTGGCAAACACTCTGGTAATCGGTGTGCCAACCGGACTATTCTCGGAAATAGTTGCGTAGTAAACCGGTAACTTCGAAGAAATAATTTGGTGGTTGGTATATTTTGATTCTGCCTTTAGATTGATCAGATCGTCGTAGCCATAGAACGTTGGTGGGTTGTCATTTACATCAATCACATTCACCTCTACATTTACTGAACTGCTGAAAGCTGGACCACTTTGTGGATTGTCTTGAGCCACAACCATAAACGAATACTTATCTTCAGTTTCTCTGTCTAACTCCCCATCAACACTCAATACCCCACTAAATTCAGATATCTTAAAAGGTAATGTATCATCATCAGCAATGCTTTGCAATTTGTAGGAAATATTCGCATTCTGGCTGAAATCGTCATCGGTGGCTTCAATTTTTCCGAGAATACTTCTCGAATACAACGCTTCTTCGGCATTGTAGTTGTACCAGGATTTTTTAAACACTGGCGGGTGATCATTCACGTCCTCTATAAATATTCTAACTTTGATGTAATCTCTCAGACCACCTTTATCGGCCGCAGTCAGGTTTATTCTAAACTCGGACTCCGGTGGTAACGTCCTTGATACAATTATCTCCCCAGTTGATGGATTGACAGAAAAATATTGTGTCACGTGAAATGGATCATTGTTCAACTCGTTGGGAATATAGGTCTCCGACAACATTTCATATTTAAGTACTGCATTCTCGCCAGAGTCCTTATCAACGGCTAGAAGTTTCAAAACTGGTGTGCCAACTTGTAGATCTTCGGGAACTAAAATGATTGGAGATATTTTGGTGCGATTTTTAATTCTAGACTTTCCCGCTGAGATTTGCACCCCACTTAGAGAATACACTCCGGCGGTGGTGCTGTCTTCCTGATAGGCTAACTTATTGCCACTTTCGTCGTACTCTTGAACTTTGACGTCTCTGCCGGGAGCTACTATAAGCTGATGAAAGAGTGGAGCATTGTCATTCTCATCATCTATGTTGATAACTAACATCGATTCGCTTTTAAGACCTCCTTTGTCTTTAGCAATCAATCGCAGATTGTAAACGGACTTGTCTTCTCTGTCCAGCGTAGCATGGGCTGAGATAAAATGTACTTTGCCGTTGAATCTGTCGAAACGAAACTTTTCGCTTCCTTCTCCATACAGTCCAAGCGAAAACTGTCCGTTGGATCCAACATCCGCATCGTGGACATGTATTGGAAAGTTCATGCTGACTTCCGTACCGGACACAGAGTTTTCTTTGATGTGCCCGCCGTACAATGTTTTGTCAAATTGTGGAGCATTGTCGTTTTCGTCATCGACGATAATAACGGCTTGGTATATTCCAGCACCGGAGGTGATGCCACGTTTAGGTTCGGCTATAATTGTTAACCGGTAAGTGTCTCGTTTCTCACGATCCAAAGCCTGTTGGGTGTAGAAGGTGCCATTGGAATAGATAGCAATATGATCTGTTACATCTCTTTGATTTGCAATAAAGAATTTCAAATCTCTGAGGTTCTTCGACGTCATATTTGGCATTAAATGACCCACCAACGTATTGGCATGATTTTCTCGCACGTGTAATTCAATCGGGGATGTAGTACTCCTAGAATTACAAACAATTTTCAAAATTGTACAAGACAATTGAGACACTAAAATAACTTACTTTAGAAACAAATTTTTATCTTTGGGATCCACAACGTGTATAGTAACATTCGTAACAATGGACAAGTCTTTGCTATTGCTAACCACGCCCTCAAAATCATACAAGACGCGGTCATACTTTTTCAAATTTTCGATCACCGTGATGGTACCGGATTTCTCTTCGACCGCAAATGGAACCCCTTCGTGGTAACTGTGTAGTAGATCGTAAAGCAGTCCCTGTTTATTGTCAACATTAGTAACTCTAATCTGGCCCACGCTAGTTCCAATATCGACGTTTCCTCCCACCCAGAACTCGTAGGGCGCTGCCACAAAATTGGGGAAATCTTTGCTGGTTTTATTGTTGATAACGTCAATTGTAACAACGGCTAGAGCTGATCGCCGCTCGGAGGGGTTTAAAGGTTGGTCAGACGCTTCAACGAATAGGAGATGTCTACCGACAGTGATGGATTTGGGCAGTGCGACAGTGAGTAAACCGGTTTTCAGATCGATCTTAAATGGATAGGATGCGTTCGCCGACTTCTGAATGTGATAGTGGACCAGGCCGTTCTTCCCGAGATCGGGATCGATTGCGTGAACCTTTCCGATAGCTTCGTGGACTTTGGTATCGCTGTTAATGACGAAATCATAAATGTTGTTTGGTATAAAGGTAGGGTTGTTATCATTGGCATCCAAGAGAGTGATGTCGACGTTCACGTAAGAAGCGGCGTCTTTATCAGTGACGACCGAACGCGTTTTCTCGATGGCGTATACCCTCATCGCCAATGCAGTCCTTCGTTCGCGATCTAAGACGGACTGATCTCGGACCTGTATGAAAAGCGGCGACGTTTAGAAGCACCGAATTCGCAGCCGCGCGAGATTCGACGTACCGATAACCAGCCAGTTTTGCTATCCAAAACGAACGCCTTCGTTTTATCCTCGAGCTGAAAACTGAACTCGGCATTGTCGCCCTGGTCCTGATCGTGCGCGACTATTTGCAGCACCGAGAAGCCGTTGGGCAGATTCTCGACGATGCTGATGTTGTAGATGTCCGCCTCGAACTCCGGCAGGTTGTCGTTGAGGTCCATCATTTCGACCTCGACGCGCGCCACGCCAGTCTTGAGCGGATTGTCCAACTGGGTCGCCTGGATCTGCAGCACGAACGTGTTGCCGGGCAGGGACTTCTCCGACTCCAGGTCAATTTCCTTCTGCAGAAACAGCGACCCGTTGCGCGCGTCCAGATAGAACAGCCGTCTGTCGTTGCCCGCGATAATGTCGTAGCGTATTTCGCTGTCGATGGCCATGTCCTGATCGTACGCAAAGATCGGCGGCTCGAAATGTAAGCGGTGATGTAGCTTTTCACCCTGCGGCGGTTTCAGAAAACAAAAACGAAGAACACATAACAAACGCGTCACGAACTGTTGCGCTGGTGCAGTTACGTTATGTCGCATTAAATTTGACGCGGAAACTGTGAAAATTATAAATACTGCGGATTTGGTTCGCTTAACTGTTTGCGCCTGCTCGCGAACAAAGGCACAGAGAACCTGCTGCAAGTTAAACGCGTCTGCATCCGAATCTACATGACTAAAGCTGAGCCAGGTTGAAGCGCATTGCCTAATTACCCATGACCGTGCAATGCAAGTGACTGCTCCAATACTGTTGAAACTGTACGGGAATGTTATACGCGATTTGAATAACGTTGCGTTGGCATCGCGACGAAAGAATCAACTGAAACAAACTAGCAACGTTGAAAGAATGCGAAAATATAAATGCAAGAGGACTGGTTTCCTTCCTGAGTTGATTTTCTCGATAAAAATGCGCAATTGCATAGCAAGTACTAATGCCTGCATATTTCAGCGAAAGTTGGGACGATTAATTGTTGTAATATGGCGCGTGCGAGTGCAGCGAGGCGCACAGGGCGCATTGCACTTTCCGCTGCGTTCGCACGTAACCGACATAATAACATCTCATTCCGGCACGGGAAACAGTCAGAAAATTGAAGTATGCGCCGGTGTGCGTCGAGTATTAACGCGAAGCGCGTGGCAGCGTGTCGGTGGCTCCATTCAATTGTGATCATCCTGTTCAAATCACTCACCGTGATCGGATAGTTTTCCATGACTCTGGTGCGATACACGCCTTTGGTGAACTTAGGACTGAGATCGTCATTATCCAGGATGGTAATTCTGATCATCGTTGAAGTGCTTCTCGGTGGTAAACCGCGGTCCTGAGAAAAATTTCTAATCAATTAAAATGCGACAACGGCATTTAAATAATTTACTCCGATAATCTATAATATTGATTGTGGCATGGTTGTGTTCTGTGGCTTTTGTTCTAGTTATGAAAAAAAAGAACAACGTAATTTCTATTTGTCCAATGCGATATTTCCATTATTTCAATTGTTTCCGTAAAAATGCCGTCGCGCATTCGTTTACAATGAGAATTGTGCTTCCTGCATTTTTTCCGACGGCCATAATCAATTACGCTTTCTAACTATTGTGTAGAACTGCAGTAAATAAAGCGTGTCGTGTCGAAGAGTTTATTGTCGTCGGCTGGACGTGCAACTCACGGACGCCGTCACGGCAAGGAGGAACTCTCTGTCGCCGTTGTCGTAATCCAACCCTCTCTCGAGCACCAAGAATGCCTGATGGCTGCTGTCGAGGGCGAACTTTCCGCGCTCGTTGCCGGCCGTAATCGCGTACTGCACATCGGAGTTGGGCGTGTTCGGCTTGTCGCGGTCTGTGGCTTTTATACCACGAAATATGGTCAAATCTGGATGGTCATAGAAAAGTTCACAACGAGCTATAGTCTTTGATAGTCTGACGCTTCGAAAAGTGTCGTACTAACCAATCGGGGTTAATTCGTCTACGGTAATGTGATATGGGGCGTTTTCAAAGGCCGGTGCATGATCGTTGATGTCTTCGACGTACACGGTGATTGATAATGACGATGAAATCTAGATTAAGTTATAAAAACGAACGATTTGGAAATGTTTTATTATCTAAATGGACAATTCTAACTGTTTAGGGCATGTTATTCTTGTGTGATTACAGTAATATGACGCTTGAGCCTCCAGAAATATAGAAATTAAGAGATCAAAACAAATGTATACTCATTTAGCAATACCTACAATTAGATCTTTCTATATTTCAAGGTAAAAACTATCAATTCTAATCATTTAACAGATTAACGTTTATTGGTAAATAATTGCAGGAGTTATGGGTGAAGGTGTTGGCTAATCGTGATTGGATGTTTCCATCCGATTCATGTCTCGGTTGGAATCATCATTTGCTTCCTCAATTCAATTGATGATTCTAATTACTGGTGCTGAACACTTGGAGAAACAAAATTTTGCAATTGAAATGCATAACGTGTTAATATTTTTTCTATTTCACTGAGAATGTTACCTAATTTGGGAAGAAGTTTTACTAATTATTTACAACCAATTATAATAAGTTTAATATTTTAAATAATTAATAAAACAATCGTTCCCTTCGTCCCCTCTCTGTGCAACGATGATTTGAAGGATTTTGAAGGTTTTATTGAATAACTGAGATGCGCCCCTAATGAGATTTGTTTACCACATCTTCGCCGTCGTTGAACTCGCAGGCCAGCCGAAACTTGAGCACGTTCTGCGGATTGTCGGTATCGACGAGCTGCTCGAGCGATCGCGCCAATCTCAGCGAAACCGTCGTCTGATTAATCTCTCTGAACGCGAAGTAGTCGACGTCCTCGTCCTGAAAACAAGCACGCGTTACGCGCACGCCGGATCATAAACCTAACACGTCCGGTTAACGAGCAGCCACCCGCTCGACCCCAACGCGCATCCGTAAAAGCATCGGGCGGCTCAATAAGGAGTAAAAATAAATTGCGCCGGCCCGATCGGCGAAACGACAGGATGGAAATGCGAGAACGGGTGCGCGTGCTGGCCATCCTTGGCGCGAAGGTCCGCGAGGATGTGCGGGGGCGACGGAAGCGCAATAAATCGGGGATTTGCGTCAAAACGGACGACGCCGCGGGGGGCGGCAAGCGGCGCCGAAGGCTGTCCGAGGACGCGGAGGCGCGGCCATTACTTTGTCCACCGGTTTGAGGCTGAGGTTTTTCCTCGGATGCACTTCCACTTTGAGCACCTCCTCGCCGACTTTCAAGTTTTCCGGCACCCGCACGAAACGCAGATACTCGCCCGGCGGGTAAAACTGACAGCCTGGAATAGAAAATATTGCGGATTAATGCAACGTAAATGCGCCGACCCTGGCGATATATTCCGCCTCCTTGAAAGACAGTCCTTAGAAAATGACAACGCATATTTTCTCGCAATTACAAGCGAAAGTAATGTGGACGACAATATGTCGCAACACTGCATTTCAGCGCGCGGAGAAACAAACGCAATTGAAGACATCCTGTTGTCTTCAACGCACAACACAATACAGAAATATAAAATATGAGCGCTAAATAATAAATAACGACATGCTACCGCAACGAAAGTAAAATCACGACGGTTAATTTATTTGCTCTTAATAACGCTTTCGATACAACCGCAAACGAAGCAAAAACAAAGCAACTTTTTTCTGCATCAAACGGCTCATTTAAGTTCTCTTAAAACCTCGATTCAACCTCTGGCTGCTGATTAAAACTTAAACGCTCTTTAATTTTGGAGAATTTCTCACCGGTTTTCGAGTTGCCACACGTTTCGTTTCTTTGTTGCCTGTTAGACGACGAATGAAACTGAAAGTTTTCATTGTTGGCTTTGCCCAAATGATTGTCAATCTTGTGACATTTTGATAAATGCGTTTGTAAATAATTATCTAGTTTTCGGGAACAATCGAATTTCTCTTTCGCCGCTCGCTTTCAAACACGGAAATGCGTATTTAGATTAATTCGAAATTTTACATTCCTATAATGGCGTGAATTTTTGCGACGAAAACGCTGTGAGTGTGCATAATTTAATTTGTTGCTTCTCTTATTGCCAGATAATAAAATTTATAAGATGGTCGCACACAAATTGGAGCCAAGGCTAAAAAAGTTAGCGTGCTCTTTTTAACACACTTTTATAACGCTTGATTTATGAATAATAAGTGCTTGGGAGTCAATAAAAAACATATTGTGATCTATTATGGGTTATTAGTGCTATTGACGAGCTAATTTGATGCTGAATTGTGTCTTTATTAATTTTCTCATCCAATTCACATCTTGTTTGAGGCAGCTCTTAAGCAACTCTGATTTTCTATTTCCAGTCATTTTAATTAGGTATAAATTACCTTTGTTTTGTCAACAATGTGCAGTAACTGCCATTCGATGTAAGTCAGTTAGCAAGTTGCAGTTTAAACAAGTTCGAGTAAGCCGAAAGAAAAAAAAGTGAAATGTAAACAGTTGCGATTTTCGTTGCAATTCAACGACCGCCGCCATGTTAATTACGAACGACGATGGATCGCCGTGTCGCAAGAGTAAAAGACTGTAACAGATCCCAGAGTAGATGGATCGTAGCAATTGCGGCACTCTCACTGCCAGACGAAATTGGATATAAATTGCACCTAATCGATGCTTGCAAACGCTCCGCCGACGATCTTGACTTATATTGAACAAGTGCGAGTATTGCCCGACGCGTGAGTTATTGTTTTTGCTCAATTTGTGCATGATTTGGATTTACATTGCGCCACTCTTCTAGAAACGCACATACTTCTGGCAGCTGGTCTTAAAATTATTCCGCTATCTAACTGATGTTTCTGTTAACGATAGGACTGCAACTTTTCCTTGGTAATCAAAACGATACTCCGTTGTAAATAAAAAAAAAAACTTTTCTAGTTGGGCCTTGTCGGACTTGTTGGATTTGCGGAACTTGGTTGGGTTCCTCGTGTTTGTATGTTTGCTGGTAGTTTTCGAGCGGCCTGCTCGCCGATGCGTTACTGATGCGTCTCGCAAGGCTCCGCAAATCTCTTTAGGGCGAAACTGCCGCAGTCACAACAGTCTCGGAATTGTCGAGCATGGCGGCTGGAGATATTAAGACCGACCTATTTACTTAGCGACATAAATACTTATTACTTCGTCGTTTTTACTTTTAGGTTTGTTTTCGGTTTCATTAGAATGATTGGCATCTTCGTTTAGTTAGAAAATATTCCATTCGACCACAATGGTGAAATTACGTAAACTATCAGCAAACTGCGTAACAGTTTTCGAGGTATTTATATAAATGTTGTCGTTTCCTGACCGAACTCTATCAAAATTCAAAATGAATTCCTTCGTAAATTATGCTTGCACCTTTTTAGGTTGAAAAATAAGTAATGAGTTTGGTATCGTTCACATTTTTCGTTATTCTGGAATAAATTGAGATAAAAAAATCTAAGAAAACAAATTGTTACATTCTTTTACATTCTAACTAGAGATCAAAACAAGTCAGGAAAAAATGAATTGTGATGAGTGGAATAATAAGTAATAAACGTTCTTTCCTTTAATAATTTGTATATTCCACATAAAACATAACCACAATTTAATAATTTAATTATTCTCTGCTATTGCTATCAATCTCCCGTCATTGTTCGGCCAATTTCTCGATGCCCCCCGATCAACTGACCTAGATTCAAAAAAGTTAAGAGGCTAACTTTAAAGGTGCTCCTCCTTGTTGAACAAATGTTAAAAAAATAAACAGAAAGGACAGGGTTGAAAAAGAAAATGTGTTTTTAAAATATTGTAGTACAGTTATTCAAATGTTGTGAGTGTCCTAATTGTAGCGAAAAAGATGTGAAGTTTAAACGCTCTTGACTTATTTCTCAACCGAACTTATTTCCGAAACCGAACCGTTACAAGCAATATAACTATAATAACTTAAACGTCAACTAGCTGTATGTTTGCCAATGCTGAGAAACATGCGATTTGCATTCGCCTGCCAATTTCCACGCACTTTATCATATTGCCCATGGTCATAATAGGTGAAAACGGTCGTAGCTCCAGTTCTGCATATTCACGGAGAAAACAAGACCTTCTCACGTTTTTTTCAAATTGGCACATGAAACATAACTCAGTGCCATTGCTCTTTCTTTCACGACCAATCCCGATTACCGACGTGATTAGATTATTCACAGTCAGAACTATCCTATATAATTGTTAGTGTCGCTATGGTAATGCTCCTAGGAAAGTGGTAATTTTCTATTGCCGGATGCTGAATTTCTTCCTCGAGTCGATGACTGCGACTTTTGCACTAGTACTTGCCAATCTCGCCCACAAAGATAATAATTAAAGG
>JAODGE020027492.1:0-12782 GCA_027574965.2 Ecitophya simulans
TAGTGAATAATTACTTATATGTAGTAGAGTTGTAGAGTTGTATAAAGAAAGGTAGTGCACTAATGATAAACAAGTAATATGTTGCAAATATTACTAACGCATATTACATTTCAGAAATAATTTTGAAAGTTGTGATAGAAATAGACAATAACCCCACAAATATTTTTAGCGTGTATGCCCCGGAAAATTGTAGAACTAAAAATTAAAAATCGTGTGTTATGCAGATGATGCAGTTTTTGTCGCAATCAGCGATGACAATTTACAGCAATTGCTGCTTAAATTCAACACTACTGGAAAAATCTTCAATATAGAAATTGCGGCAAATAAAACCAAATGCATGGTAACAGTATGAACACCAATCAGAAGCAAGCTAGAAGTAGACGGTCAAGTAATTAAACAAATTAATGAATTCAATTACTTGGGCATTAAAGTCACAAGCCGTGGAACAAACCATTAAAAAGTAATCATGCAAGAAGAAAAGAGTATCAAAATCGCAGACTGCCTTAGAAATTTTGTCTTTAATAACAAACATTTAACAACAAAAGTACAAACTTGCATATACAATGTGGTGATCAAGCCAATACTAACATATAGCGCTGAAATTTGTCCTGGAACAACAACAACAGACCGACTCCTTAACACAGGTATATTGAAGGTACTTCAAATCATAGCGGAAAAAACACTACGCGACCATGTTTTAAGCGACAAAATTAGAAGAAAAGGTAGAGTAGAAACAATTTGCATATGAATTGACCACTGCAAAAAAATGAAATAAACACATTAAAAAAATGTATAACAGAATTGTGCAAATTGCAGGAAATTAGTCCTCAAATGGTAAACGGGCGCTGGGGTGACTCAGGAAAACATAGAGCAACTTTCTTAGTAAAATTTAGATCATAGTGAAACAGGCTTTAAAACTTATGCAAGAAGAAAAAAATAACACGTAAAAATAACAACAAATAAAAAAAAACTTTGGTTTGACATTCCAAGTATATTTATAATTTTTCTCCACTATGTTCTTCTCCATTCCAATTTTCTAACATTTTTAAATCTGCATGCTGCAAACGTCTTGCAGGTAAGTTTAGTTATCACACATTTGTTTTGTGCTACACATACGCAAATTAAATTTAACTTGTCGATATACCACAAAACAAAAAAAAAATTTGGATTCACATTTTGAGAATGTTTATAATTTTCTTCCACTAAGTGCAATTTGGCCAAAACATGTTTTTTCTAATTTACTATATTATTTTATCTATATTATTACCGTTAAGAAGTGGGTGTTGTGGATTTCCTGTTATTTTATTAATCTATTCCCCGCTCATCTTCAATGCCATTTATGATGTGATAAACATACCTATATATAATATAATTACGTAAAAGTTACAACAAATTAATAAAAAAAAAAGATTTTCATTAACATTCTTGGAATGTATACAACTTTCCCCACTATGTGCGATTTATGAGCAAATTATTACCTGTGCGCGGATACGCACAATAAGTCCGTCACTATGAAGTAAGATGAATAAGCGGAAATAAAAAGTTTATTATTTAACAACAAACTGTTTTTGTTTTCTAAAACAATTTTAAAGTTTTTAAACAAAACAAAAATATAGATTGTAAAAATTAAACTAATATGCACACTGACAGTCGTTTTGCAGTTGTTTAGTTAAAATGTCTTGCAAAAGTAATTTTTGTTTAAATTAGTTCCACTGATTCTGATGTGTTTGATATACCGACAATAAATCTATAAATAAATGCGTTTGAAGTCATTATATTTACAAGTAGAAACATATTATCTGAAAAATCTTACAGTGTTTATAAGATTGTGTGATATGCATAGTTACAAACTTTGCCTGTTGATTGATTGATTAGATTGCCTAGCTTTGAACAAGCCTAGTGTGTGTCGTCGCGGTTGTTTTGGATGGCTAAAATCAAAACATTCAGTCAAATATTACAGGTTTACCTGTTGGTTACTAAGTGGTGTTGCAGGCGTAAATTAAAAACCATAATGTCAATAATCGAAATATGTGTACTTCTAGCGTTAATCATAAGTGCCGTTATTACAAATTTACTAAATTTTTGAAAGGAATTAAAGGACCAACGCTTTTTCTGTTGCTAGGAAATGCGTTTGAGTTTAAAAATCGAAATTGTAAGTAACCGTAAAAAAATCGATTTTTTATTAATTGAAAAACTATTGAAACACAAAATAGAAAAATATAGTAAAATATTGTCAACGCCAGTTTTCTTTGACAAAAGTCACCAACAAAAATTTAAAAATTTATTATTATTATTATTTTAAATTAATAATAATAACATTTCTTTTCTTTAAAAAAATTTCGAATTTTTTGTTCATTGTTAAATCTTTAAACTTTTAAATTGTTTTTATAATTTAAAAAAATAGCGCATTTTTGATCAGTCTTAAAATTATACGTACCAAATCTAAAAATAATTAGAAAAATACACAAAATAAATGTAGTTTGGAAATTCAATATTGATATTTTGACTTTAGTTTTGCAAAATGAGCAATAATTATGTAATTTTCATTGTCATCAAGGTTACCAACCAGTTTGAACAAAAAATTATTTAGTATAGTAAACGCAACATTAGTAAATAAGGTCGTACAAAACTTGCCGGTTTGATTAAAAATTATTAAAATTCAAACTTTGTGATATAATAATTCTCAAATAATTTGTTTCAGCCATTTTAGCAACGTTTTCCAAACTTTTTCAACAACATGGCAAAATTGTTAAACTTAGTTTTGGTCTTAGACTCAGTGTTATTGTCGCAGACTACAATACAATGAAAACTGTCTAAGGGTCAAATATAATCATAACAAAATCCTTATTCTATGACTTTTTCTACAACTGGTTAGGTTTGGGTCTGGCTACAAGCAGTAGAGAGAAATGGAAGCAAAGACGACGCATTTTGACACCGGCGTATCATTTCCAAATTCTGGAACAATTTACTCCCATTTTGAATTTAGAATTTAGAAAAAAGAAAAACAAAAATTTTGTAGATGTTTATTCCTACGTGACTTTAAGCACACTAGATGTTATATACGGTAATTAGCAATTGTTTAACAAAATAGACTTATTTATTGTTAATGGTATATTTCAACACAAAAACAGCAATGGGCGTGTCTGTCAATGCACAGAAGAACAAAAAATCGGAATACATACAAAGCGCTAAAAAATGGGAATCATCGTAATGGATCGAGCCTTTCATCCTCATCAACATAACAATTTTATTTATCGGTTTACTGCAAACTATAAAACTGAGCAAAAATGTTTACAAACTATACACAAACACACAAATTCTGTTGTAATGAGAAAGAGAAACAAGAAACAAGTGCGGATAATNTGCAAAACTAGCAAAGGATGAGCAAGATAAACAAGAAACAAGTACGGATGATGATTTTAAAAAACAAAAACACATTGCTTTCCTTGACTTGTTGCTAAAAACCAAAGACGAAAATGGACGGCCATTAAGTGACTCTGACATTAGAGAAGAAGTGAACACTTTTATGTTTGCAGGACATGACACAATAGCGTCAGGAATAAGTATTGCCCTCTTTGAAATTGCGAACAATCCAGACGTTCAACAAAAGATCTTAGACGAACAAAAAAATTTTTATTGATGAAATTTCACCAATTACTTACAAAAATCTCAACCAAATGAAGTATTTAGAAATGGTTATCAAAGAGACGTTGAGGCTTTATCCTTCTGCTCCGTTTCATGCGCGCGAAACAACTTCAGATATTCGAATAAGTAATAAGCGACTTTTATTATTGACCATGTTTTGCAACGTAAATAACATCATTTTATTGATTTGTGTTTAGATCTTGAAGTTACAATACCCGCTGGATGTACAATTACTGTAGTAGCTTACGAAATTCATCGCGACCCGGAGTTTTTTCCTGAACCAAACAAGTGTAATCCTGACCGTTTTTTTGCCGGAAAATAACATCAGAAAGCAACCGTACAGTTATATTCCGTTCAGTGCAGAGCCAAGAAATTGTATTAGGCAAAAGTTTGCAATTTTGGAGATGAAAATGATTTTGTCAAAAATGGTAAAAAATTTTGAACTGTCGCCGACTATGCCGCGCCACACATTAGACTTGACTTCGGAGATTACATTGAAGTCAGATAATGGAATTTTTATTAAACTTAAAGAAAGAAACTAAAATTGAGAATTATGTTGTATTTGTTTTGCTGTATTTATTAAGCAGTAATATTAATGTAACGTTGGCTTTTACAATGGTTTGGCACTTTTAGAATAATACTAGTATCAACTGTATAGTTTGTGTTAAAACAAGGCAATTAATTTTTGTTAAATTAATATTAAAAATTATTGCTTTTAAAATATCAGTAGAATATTATAAAATAAAATGCAAACTTAAAAGTAGCTAAGTAGCGAGTCACGTCGGTTAAGTCTGTTAAAATTAAGTCAAATTTTAAAGTTTTCAAACTTAAATAACTTTGTTGTTTTGCCATTTAAATATTTTTTAATTTAGTCGTAAAAATCCTAAACATTAAAAAAAGTTGTGATGGGTAATAACCCCAGTAATAAATAACGCACACTTAAATAAAATTAGTTTCAAAAAATTAAAAAATATAAATAATAATTATGCTTATTGTAGAGTATCAAAAATATATTAATAAATAATAATAATAAAAACCGTGGTTACATTATTTGATTAAACGTGTTTATTAAAATTTATTTAAAGAATTTTTATAGCAAGCGCACGCCAAAATTTACATGTATTAATAGGCAAGAGATTTACTCTTAATAATGCCAAAAATCACAGTATTTTTCTTTTACCCTTTGGCACAATTTTATATACACACAATTTTATAATAATAACAATATCATAACAATAAAAAAATTTAATTTTAATTGTATTTAAAAATTTATTGAATTCGCTTTTAATAAAAATAAATCTATTTTTAATCATTCTATTTATATTTAGATACTTTTTTGCAAAGGTAAAAATAAGTTAACATTATAGATAATTATTTAATTAAATAAATAAAATAATTAGGAGTCGCTCTCGGGCAGCTGCACGAGACGGACCTAGTAGATTCGCAATCTACAGTTTATCGCGTTTTCTTCAAATTCTTTCAACGCTGGCTGATCCAGCTCCGTTTCCACAATGAGGGACGATGACCAGGACAGCCAGGACGACGGGAGTTGGTTATCCGTTCCAAAGAAAAAACGTCGCGGAAGGCCCAGTAAGGCTGACAAACAGAAGATGGAAATCGAAAAATATACAGCCGAGGTTCTTCGGCTTCGCAAACTCCTTCAGTCGCTCCAGTCACAGATGGCACCTTCAAGCAGCCTTTCTTCTGACCCTACAAATAAGCCAACTAAAAGGCAGCGTGTCGGCCAATCTAATTCCGATTGTAACACGGATTCGGAAACTCACATGGCGATAGCAGACATCGGTGACACTGGCAATTCAAGTCAACACCCACTACACTCTTCATACACACACACCACCACAACATCAAAACATCAAAACACAATCACAATCTCACATTGGCAACCCAGCGCCGCTCATGGCAAGTAAACCGCCCGACACACTTAAACACACTTTTTTGCATCGGCCACTACCGACATGACCAGGCTAGCGTTCGCAAACGTTTGGTCTTCCGAAGGTGCAAATGTCAACGACATTATAATCAAAACTGCCCATGGATTTATAATTAGGTCAAACAACAACGCTGACACAATTGAAACGCAACTCGAGACTTTACAATCGCGAGGCATTGTGGATTCGTACAGACCCGCGGCCTCACAACAAACGTCAACAATAACAACACCACGTGTCATTCAGCCAACCTTTAGCGCGATTATCAAATCGGTCGAACCAGAAATTTCGGACAAAGATATCAAACTACAACTAAATAGCCAAAACTTATTATTTAGATTCTGTAAAAGGATTATATCACGGCAGACAGGAAATCCCACATATAAGATTCGTGTCATAACGGGTTGCGCAACGTCATCTCACAATTTATTATTATCAGGATTTTTCTTTAAAAATAGACGCTACCCAGTTATTGAATCTTTCCCACCTCCGGGCATGACGNAGATAGTAAACTAAATTTTGCACAGCACACCGCTGCCGTTAAATGCAAAATGAAAACCCGCGCCAAATATTTTCGTTGTTTAACCTACAAGGACAGAGCCATTGACACCGGAACGTCGACGACAATTTACAAATCAATCTGTCGGCCGCTCGCTGATTATGCATGCATTTGTTTTGCACTAGCATCTAAAAAAGCCCTAAACAATCTAGAAGTCGGAGAGCGCGCGGCATTAAGAATTATTAGAAAGATACGGCATCCAAACAATCCTCTCCATAACGTTGCCCCTGGCAATGAGGCATGCGGAACTTATTAGGAAATTTTTAGCAAACAGACCGGACTTCTTTGCCTCACTAGATACCCTCACACACAAGTTGCCACCAGGTTTCCACTCTAAAGTTGCCCTTAAAACGACGTTGCTCAACCATGCTCGCTCTTTGCTCTAGTGTCAATTACTCTCATTGCCGTTATAATCTTTGCTGACATCTCTCCACCCTTTCCTTCTTTCATCATTTTTTTCTCTCTACTTTTTTTTAACCTATGAAGTAATATCCGTTAATTTACCATCAGCTTTTTGTATTTGTACTGCTCTGGCTGAAGGACGATGGTCGATGGTCGATGGCCATGTATGCAGGCCTGTCTTGTGTACAAAAAATAAATACTACTACCTATGATGTATCAGCAATTAATGATTATATACATAATTATAATAGATCAAATAAACGTAATTATTCAGTTTCAATAACACCTAACCTAGACACTTAGAAATGTGATATTAAATCATCGGCAGAAATAGACTTCTCAAAACCAGATAGTATAGGAAAAAGATTAGGATTTGCAAAAAAGAAATTACCTAAAAATATAAAGCATGTCTCGGAACATCCTCTGGACATTCTGAAAGTAAATTCCATAAAAGTAGAAAGTAATCTCACAAGTGGTTCATATAGCAACGGACAATTAAGGCATACAATACATGAATTTTTTCCCTCTGTTGGAGCCGGGTTCAAAATTATTAAATTACCTCAAAATATAATTTATCTTCCAATTATTAAAACTTCTGAACTAGACCGTATTACTGTTTCGATAGTAGATCAAGACGGGGTCACTGTAAACTTCCAAGAAGAAGTAATCACCGTACGATTACATCTAGAAGAAAAGTAATAGTTGTGCTTCATGCTTTTAAGGGTTATTTTGTAAGAGGTATAAATATAATCAAACCTGTAAATATTCACACTTATGGTTCAACTAAGAAAGGGTAAACATCGGCAAATATTAATTTTCTATGTTCAATTGGATTAATGCCACGAAAATGAATTCAAAATTAAATGTGACTGATAGAGTTGCTATTGATAACACTATTTCTGGTCTCAAACATCATTCATATCTACCATATGTGGGAATATCATTTGGATACAATGATGAAATTCGTATCCCACTTTATCAAACAACGAAGGAGAAATTAAGAATAAATCGCCAACTTTAAAATTGGTAAATAATTTCATATGTTATTTATTTGATGAAATTCGTTATGAAATTGATGGACACATAATTGATAGAGTTAGAAATCCTGGACTAACGGTTTCATTAAAAAATTTAGTATTTCTTACAAAACAAAGCAGGTTGGTCAGTAGATAAGGCATGCACGTACAAATTAGAAGGAAAGAAATTTAATATTTGTGTGCCCATGAGTATACTGCTTGGCTTTTTTGAGGATTATACAAAAATTTAATCAACCTAAAACAGGAAATGGTTATTTTAAAAGCAGGAACGGATATAAATGCAATTATAGATAGTGCTGATACTACAATAAGTGAAATCATAATTTCTAAATTTATTTTGAAAGTTCCACATCTTACTGTAAATGATGCAGCACGTTTAAAGTTATTATTTCTGGTTGATAGAACTACCGATATTAATATTGCATTTCGAAGTTGGGAACTTCATGAATTGCATGCTGTACCAAGTAGTAGTACTAAAAACTCTTGGTCAATTAAGTCGGCAGCGGACATTGCAAACTTTTGACTTTTTATACGCGACACTTTGCCAAAGAAACCATTCCAAAGTGAAAACAGTATAATTCATTTATATGTTAGTTCTGGACTAGATACTCATGGAATAGCATTTGAGAAACAAGGTTTACACGTTGTCTGCTATGATAGCTAGGGTAATCTTCAGACTCCTGAGGAAGTGGTGTACATTCAAAATAATCAGATATTTTATAATCATTATAACTATTAGAGCTTCTATTCTTCTAAATGCGGGTACTTGGCGTTAAAGTTCTTGAATGATAAACTGAATCAAAGAAAATATTTTATGATTATAAGAATAATAAAATAGTTAAAGTAAACCTATTTTATTTATTTATTCTTTACATCTACTTCATCATAATCACGTTTTATTTTCTACACTTCTTTCTGCTTGGTGGAGGTCCGCCAATGTGCATTCTGGAGGTTGGTTTAAACCTAATGNTTTCTATTTGTAGGAATCACTACTACTATTTAGAGACATGTTCAGCGTTTTGCAAACAACGAATTAGTGAAATAAAATATAAAACTGAATAAATGGTGGTGGTATTCCTTTCTATAAATAGATGAGTAATCTTTAAAAGTCATCAGTCAGTCATTTGTGCAAGAACCATGACGAGAACCATTAACGTTGGAGCCTGTCATCTTTAATATTATCTTTAATTAATGGCGAAGAGCCAGAAAAAAAGACGCATAGTTTTTGAGAGGTAGAATTCAACGACGTTGCTGCGACATTCATAAAAAGTTCAATGTATATCGACGTTTTATTTGCGTGTGCACCCGATTGCGTTTCGTACGAGTTGAAATCAAAAGTAAGGCTTACGTCATGCAAAATAGATAATACGAATAGGAGTCTGGCATTCAATTAATTTAATTTTCTAATTTTAAATTGTTGTGTGGAAACAACGGCAAAGATCTTAGACAGGCTTTGTGCTTTTATTTCGACGTAAATGTCGGAGTTGCCAGCATTTCCTGAGCCAACACGCAATCATTTTGCAAAAGATCAGAAAACGACACAATATCAAACCGAAGTTATCGCGGTCAACGCGTGCGTTTTTCCATGGGGCCCGTTGGATTGCTTTGAGGAAGAAGTTGAGCGCGCGTGAGGACAAAGGCGGAGACGCCAGAAGTAATTGTAAGGCTGAAACTGCACATTACCAATAAAAGAAAATAGAACAGAAGTAAGAAAGAAAGGTTGTAGCCGTTGACGTGCCCGGTGAAAGACGGAACATGCAAATATGAGGCACCTCCAACAAGTGGGTGAAGGATAGAACGAGAACAGAGAAAACTAAAATAAACCGAAACTGGTAATTATGCAAGAAGTTTCTATAACATCATAACATGCGTCATCTATCCGGCATCGTCTAGTATTGTTTATTAAGTAATCACCACTCTACATTTACATATTATTTAGTTTACAAATAGCTGTAGTGAGATAACATTTTCCATGTTCTCCCAGAACACCATTCTCATATCTGTAAATCGAATTTAGCATGTAAAGCAAAACCAAACATACAAGTACAATAGAAAACAAACATGGTATAAAAAACAGTTACAGAGTCAGAAAATAAAAGGCTCGGAGGCGCCTAGGTTTTTAAGGCATTTGAATCTTCTGCATCTCTTCGGTGTTGCTCTTGGTGATGGGTGTTATCCCCTGGCGGATTCGACTCGCTCACTGTTATTGCTGACGGGTTCGCCGGTGTATTCGTGATCGTCTTGCCGCTACTGCTGTTGTGCGTTGGCGATGGTTCGATCCGGTTATACACTTCGATGCGAAGTGGCAGTGCTTTATTGGGCTGGGTGTTCTGGCCCGCCTGACTGAGACGTTCGTNGGAGAACACCAGGCTGTGGGGAAATAAAATTTGAATAAATTTATTTATTTTGGTACTAGGGGCTGAACAAGTTAGGTTGTATTCTACAATGCATGTCATTAAGTCAATTAAAGCAATAGTTTTCCCGGAAAAACTGTTTGAACTGTCAGATAACATCGAAGTTGCTTTTTTATTTAAATCGCCAATCTAGGAGCAAAGATTCCTCCTACATATGGAAAAACTTAAACTTTAAAGATGGAGAATACGACGATACGCTTTTATGTAATTGGGCAAGAGTCAACAGATAAGAAAACGTCAGTAAATAATATAAAAGGCTTTAATTAATTGGATCGGAACTGTATTATGAAATACCAATGGAACTACAAAAACTAAAAAATCATTCAGAGATTTGCAATATAAGTAAAGTAAAATTAGCCATTACTTCGATTAAAACGCGAGGAGCATATCGAACATTTATACTTTTATTACCACTTGATATAGTAAAATTATATATGAATGATGACGGAAATATAGTGTATATAGGAGTTTATTTACAAATTCATTATGCTGAGTTTTGGATATATTTGCAAGAAAAGTTTAACTTACCTAGAAATTTTCGAACCTTTTTTTGACAGTCTGTCAGTGGAAATTCATGTATCGATTACAAGTTATCTTTCAGTGGATGCACTGTATTCTTCGATATTATATGGCCAAGGTACTTCACTTCGTTGCTTTTTTCTCAATGGCTTTTAATAAGTTTTCCAATTCTACATGTTCTTCAAAAAATTAGAAAGAATTAGAATATCATCAATATAATTTAAGTCAGTATAATTTGAGTTCAAATTGTTTCTTCGCATGAAATAGCTTACAGTATGTTACAGTATGTTAGCATTGCAGAAATGACTAGCATTTCCATTGCTCATGGCCTTCTTGCGTTGCAAATACGGTTTTGTATCTATCTCTTCTCCTTGCTATAATTTCTTCTATTAAAGAAAACGGTTGAGGCTCTGGAATAACTAATCTGTTTAGGGGAGCATTATTCTTGAACCAAACCTGCTTTTAATAGTTCGTTTACCTGGTATTGGATTTCCTTTTGATCTGGTATGGAACAACGGTACGGTTGTTTTAATAAAAATTTGTGTTTGCATGTGCCCCATGACCTTTTACTTGACCTATATTAAATTTATTTAATGCGAAAACCGTTTCATATGTAGTGATTAAATTCTGTATGGCGCTGCGCGTCAATCGGGGACGATTGACGCGCCGAATGATTATTTATTGTATATTTGTAGAAAGAATTTGTAGAGAGAAGAGAGTCTCACGTCGACCACCAAATTGGTTAATTGGTCCAGTCTCTCACGTCAACCACCGACTTGGCTGGTTGCTTCTATGACGGAAATATATTTGTGAGATCTCCGATACGCAGTTTCATTTGGAGTGGCGCCCATTAATTGTTGTGTGTTAATCACCTGATTTGTTGTCCACGTATCCATCCCTCCGGCTTGAGCTAGCGGAGACCGCACAGGCGGTACGGCACATGCGTCGGCGGATCCAGTGCCCTCGAGTGCCACCCACGTCACAATGTATTCAAATCGGACCGCAAACACGGATGGTACTTAATTTTGAAAAGAGCGTGCTTGGCATATTTTTGTTTATTGTCTAAACTTCAAAACGCTATGACTTTTAAAATTTGTTAAAATGTTTTCATTAGTCTTAACGAATATGTGTACAAACTCTGAATAAAATCGAAAAAGTCGAAAATAACAAGTTTTTGGGTTTGACGTGCGGTAAAACACTGAAGAAAGCAAGTGGGCTGTCCTAAACTATAGA
This sequence comes from Ecitophya simulans, assembly GCA_027574965.2. Classification (NCBI taxonomy): domain Eukaryota; kingdom Metazoa; phylum Arthropoda; class Insecta; order Coleoptera; family Staphylinidae; genus Ecitophya; species Ecitophya simulans. The sequence goes on from JAODGE020027492.1 coordinate 11,759, forward strand.
ATTTTAGTTATGACAGCAATACGAACCTTTCTTTTAAAACGAGTATAATACCAATGTTCCTGCTGTTAAAAATAACTTACAGTTGACAAAAACCGTGAGAGTTTAAAGCAGAAATCAATGTATGTGGTGTGCACATGTATTGCGCTCTCTTTATCTTTACCGATTGCCTTGCTATATTCATCGCTACCAACTCAGCTCATGCCTAGTAGAAAACAGATTCTTGGTCCTTTGGACTCTCACCCTTGTTTTCAAAAAGTTAACAGATTTTTGTGTATTGTGGTGCGCTGACCGCTAAACAAAATTGTCTAACACATCAAAATTTTCTACAATTCAAGTTGTGGCCATTTTTTGCATTTGTTTCTATTTAAAGCGATTGATGATTTATTATGGTGAGGCTACACGCGTTTCGGTAGATTTTACTGAGCCAATTAGGAAAAATGTAAATAATTCAGCGGCTGCGTACGCGTTATCCCGGTCTAATATATAAACTAAAGTCGTTTTATTGAAATGTTTGTTCCTAAACTTTAAAGCATGCTGGTTTTTTATCAGACCCTGCATTGGTGCAAGAAAGAAAGTAATCGGTCAAGACAGTGGTAATGGCAAATTATAATTAGATGCCGATGTTAATATGGTTGAAACGCACATGCATAACGCGCGAAACCTTATTATTTGTTGTAATACGTGGAAGAAGCAAAGAATCAAGTCTTCAGTAGTCGTAATCGTCTAGTGGTTAGGACCCTACGTTGTGGGCGTAGTAACCCAGGTTCGAATCCTGGTCACGGCAGTGCGAAAGCATTGTGAAGAAGTAGGCTCTTTTAGATACTTCTTGTATTCAATTGTGTCCAATCCTGTGCCAAGAGATCTGTTACGCTTTAAGTACATTCTATTGGGAAGCAAAAGTTCTGTTAAGTTAATATGATCTGATCTTTTCTCGAAGCCTGGTAAAGGCGCAGGTAACCTTGCCAGTCCTCAGCTAATCTCTGGACAGGGGATAATAGCTCGGCGACTTACAATTAGTAGACTA
>JAODGE020027495.1:0-12915 GCA_027574965.2 Ecitophya simulans
GCCGCCAGCGCGCTCGCAGCGAGGACGCGCCGCCGCCGCTGCCGCGCGACCCTCCCGCCGAGCGCCGCCCGCGGCAGACGAGGAGCGCCGGCTGCGTGCACTTCATGGAGGCGCTCAGGGAGATCAACAACTCGCTGACGTCCACGTCGGAGACCGCGCCGCCGAAGGTGGTCACCGTCGACGTGCACAACGAGCCGGAGACGACGGCGCCCGCCGACGCTGCCGGCGACCAGGTCGACGGGGGCGGTCGTTCCCAGTCGGCGAGTGCGCGCGCGCGCGCGGAACGAGCGTCGAAAAGCCTATGTTTGCTACGTGCCGACGAACCACGCACATTTCGCCGGCCAAGTTTGCCAGACGAGGTGCGTTTGGATTTCAATAAATCGTAATTGTTATTGTTTACTTTTCTTGCAAAGTCCATTGCGTTGTTTTAATTTCGCAGTAAAATATGGCGTTGAGTGAGTAATAAGTAATGTTTTGTCGTTTCACATTTATGATTACTACAATAAATAGAAATAAGTACATCCAGTAAATAAAAACAAAACGAAAACAACAAGTTTTTTCCCAATTGAAACTATTGGGTGGAATGATGAAAAATAAGCGTTTTTTTTTTTCTTTATTAAAAATTCGACTGTTGCCCATCGAATGTAACAATGATTTATTCTCAGCTGTTGCCAACAATCGCCTCCTACCGTTCGACTATACCTTTTCATGTTCAAATCGAGTCTTATCAATTTCAAACTGAGATTGAACAACTTCAAAATAAACCTTAAATTTCACATTGAGAAGTAACAATATCAAATTGCGATTACACGAAATCCAATTGAGCAAAAACAGATTCAATTTCAAAATATCCATTTAATAACGACTTTTGTTGCACATTCATTAACAAAAAATCATAAATCAATAGTTAAAATGGAATACCATTCATGTGCGAGAATGAATCGTTGAATAGCCGCCACAAATTTTGTGCAATTTCCGATATGAATTTTTCCCATCTTTTGTCGTATTATATTTTCCAATCTTAGACTAACTGCATTTTCGATTGGATTTAACATTGGACAATAGTCTCAAAAAGTTTGTGCTTAACAAATTATTCTTTTGAAATTGATGAACGACACTTAGCAGGAAGTGACTAACAACGTCTGCTGGTACCTCTCATTGTTGTGAAAACGCTTTCTCAACTTGATTTTGTTACTTGTCAATTTGACATTGTTAATTCTCAATATGAAATTGACAGTTCATTTCGAAGTTGTTTAATCGCAATTTGAAATTGATTATTCTCATTTTGAAGTTCATTGTCTCAATTTGAATTTAATAAGTGTCAATTTAAAATTAATTCGTCTCAATTTGAACTTGAAAATGTATAATTAATTGAGAAGCCCTCTTTAAAAGTCCTCCTCATTGTCGAAGGTTACAAATGTTTAAAAAATTAAAAAAGCAGGTTTGTAGATCAGAAAATGTGCCTTCCAATGGTACAGTACACTTATTCAGATTTTATGCAAATCGTGGCAAAGCAAGCAATTACCTGAAAGGCTCATTACTTATTACTCACTCTAATATTACAATTAAGGAGGCAAACTTCAAAAATGTCATTGAAAAATGCATTCAAAATTAGGACGATTCGATTTTGCTGTGTACAAATAAAATAATAATAATTCACTGATACAATTTATGACCAAAACAAACGACTGTAGCACGCACGACCTCAAAAAAAACCACAAGTGATGTCGACAACACAAACAAAACTCGCGAGAAAAGAATCACAATGCTCTCTCGGCTAAGAAAAAACGCGCTCGTTAATAACAGCAAGCACGATGAGTGAACACATGTATCGTCCTTAGACTAGTTTTTTTATATTATACATACATGTATAATATATTTCTCGCCAACGACGGCGTTTAATTTACACTGTTTACATTCGCACATTATGCGCCGACCGCAGCAGCGAAAAGTGCATCGTCATGCGCGTTGCGACGGAGTTATCTCCAGCGGCGCAGCGTTGCGCGAACGCCTGCGACTTTTTCTTCGCGCTCCGCCCGCGCTCTCGGCGCGAATCTATTTGTAAACGGGCGGCGGTTAGTGGAACGAGAACGCATCACGCAATGCGGATTAAACAACGCGTTCGTTTATAGCTGGCGCGTTGCGCGCTTCACACCTGGGCACGTCCAAGCACGCCGGGCGCGCGATGTTTGTTTAAACACTTCGGCGAGGCGATCGCGCCTCGCGTTAACGCCGACTATGTCCCCAACGCCAGAGAACTTGACGGATATGCGCGAACGCAATGTTTATCACAGGCGAACGTAATGCGTAATGCGGATCGTATTGCCGATCTAGCAAGTGACGCGTCGACTGTTCGAGGAAGTGAAACACATTCGCATCGGTCGAACAAGTGGCACAATACGAATGCCTCGCAACGATAACGCATCGAACCGGACAAAGAAGACGCACACGTTAACAGCAGAATGACTTGCAGCAATCGACTCCATTGAATATATAGCGGGCAAAAGAGAGAGATATGGCGAACACACAAAAATGATAGTATTCGAAGCAATCTATGGACCGGTAATGCTTTATGTGAGCGAAACATGACCAAAATTATATACCTGAGAAAGGTATACCAAAAGTGACCAAAGTGGACAAAATCCGAAGCGAAAAAATAAGGAAAGCCTTAAAAATTCGGAACATGCAAGATATCACAGAGGAAAAAACATGATCAGGATGAAGGAAGTCAAACCAGAGATGCATGGAAAGCTAAAATGTAAGGACCAAGAAGTATGGAACAAAAGAAATATTACAATTAAGGATGTAAAAAGAATGAGCCAGGACAAGAATAAAAACAGGGATAAAAATACCCCACACCCAAAATGGTTAAAATTATCTAGATTGGACTGGCGTTAATCTTCATATGAAGAGGACCTTGGACAGTTGGTGTCTTCTAATGAAGCATAATAAGTTGACTAATGTGAAAAACGTAGAAAATGTAAATTTCAAAACTTATTAATACCAATTTAAAAAATTCCAGTCCTATCGGCCTTCTCCACTTCCCAACAACGTCGTCGGACGGGCAACGAAGTCGTTTATCTATCGGTTATAATTACATCGCTGCCATTGTACGGAACGTCGACAAATGTCAACGTTCTGGATGAAATGTTGCGCGGCGCGATTATTTAAATACTTCGTAGAACACAATCGGTCAAACAAGCTGCTGCAAACGCTTCGAATTACACGTCGCGCGCGCACAATTGACGTACTGTTAAACGTTTAATTACCGCACTTGTAAATGCCGTCGAAAACGTGTGTTTAACCTCACAAATCACGACGATGCGCGATTCGAGAATGAACATTCCCGGTGTCGTAGATGACCTATGTTCTAACCTCACATATAACAATGTTAATATAACCGGCAAGAATGCGCCAGGGGCACACTCTTTTGGAAGTGAACAATCGCAGACGATCGCAAAGCAACGCGAGCGCGAGCAACATATGCGGTGCACGTCCAGGCCGGATTTGTGAAATGCAAAAAAATTCGCAATCGATTGTTTTTATGCCGAGCACGCCTGCCGCGTGCGTGCGTAAACGCGGCGGCGAAGACGTCGCGCGCAGGTCGCCAACGATGGTGGATGTGCGACGATTGGGGTTACAAGGTCGCGATATGGCAGCCGGGCGCGTGCGCCTGCCTCAACGCCGAGCGCCGAACGCGTCGGACAAAGTCGAATCAAAGACGACGAAGGCGCGAGAAGATCAAGCGTGCACACGACGACGTCGCTTCGTCGTGTCGCATCGCCGCTCCGAAGGTTGCCGACGTGGACGACGTCGATCGCGCGCAATGCGATTATCAGTCGGCGTGAGAAAACAAAAGCTATCGACACGGCCGATCGGTGGCCATGTTTAGCTGCCATTTCGCAACGCCGTCCAGACGGGATTCGCGCGGTCCGCGCAGCAAATCACTAATTACGCCGGGCGATACGGCAACGGTAGCATCTGTCCGTGCTCTCCTTCTTCCAGCGCACACCCTTCGCGCCGTGACAGCTGGGCGCACGCACGGCCCGGGCGCCGGACCGCGCAACCACCCGGCGCACGACGACGAAAACCGACGAGGACGGCGGGGAAGAGCGCACGTTGCGTGTGCACGCGGCGACGTTTGCCGCGGTGCGCATCCATGCGCGACGTGTACGCCCGCCGACCGGCGTCCGTTTCAGCTTTTGTTACACTTCGTATCTGCAAATTGCCGACGCGAAAGGAAGCGCTTCGCTCGTCCGCACGCCAGTTTATCGTGTGCGCGATTTTTCAGCGCGGCCACCGCCAAAGAAACATTTGTCGCACGCGCGGATTTAAAACAGACCGAAAAGAAAAAAAACTGTCGTCCGCGGCGACCGGATCGCGTCTAGATGCTTGATATTTATACGCGTGCGAGCGGAAAAGTACGACGATGGCAGCGCGGAGACAAACAAGGGCGAAACCGGCGGCGACGGTTTTTTTCTTTTTTTTTTCAAAATCGCATTTCTCGTCCGGCGAGCCGCGAAACGCCGCCGGTCCTCGTCGCCCGACGCGAATGCGCGCATTTCGAGGCGAGTTTAATTTATGAAAAAGCGCTCGGTACTCACCTTGCGCGAACGTAATCCGAGTAAAAACTTGGGCTTGCTTAAAAACGAACGGCACTTACACTGAAATCGGGCTAGGAACGCACAAAGCCGGCCGCACCGCGCTAGGAGGAACGTTCGGCTGCGTCGGAGTGCTGTGCGCGCATATAAACGCGCACGCGAATTCGAAAGATGGCGGCCGAGTCCCCACCAGACGCGCGTCGCCGATTGGCCGGTTCGAACCGGCGACGCCGCAGTGCTACCAACGTTCGCCGGCGCAAGGTACTAGACGGCGCTCGCCCGGGCTTCGGGGTGTGGTGTCACGTGACTGCTGCCGATTCACGCGAAGGGGTTCGACGGTGCGGGCGCGCCGTGGAAACACCGCCGGCACTGTTGGGGAAGGACTCGCGCTGCGTTCGCGTGCCGTCGCACCGGAACGTTCGCCGCGCACGTTTGTTCCCAGCAAACTTTTGAAACTTTGCAGTACTACGAATCGCATTGGTCACTAGCGCACGTTCGGTTGCCTACGTTACGTTGTCGTCTGCTTTCGAGACAAAGGAGACGAACGCGGTTTTGTTTCAAAACAGTTTCGTAGAGGCCGGATTTGTGTCGGACGAGGGCGCCGCACGAAACACCAGAGTTGTGGCAGTTAAAAGTGCAGCGTCATTGTAAATTATAGGCTCGTGCGTGTTTGTACAGGCGGCGCACGCTTTCAACATCCAATCGAGGGTGGACGCGCGGCTGCGTTAGGGGGCGCCGAAATAAATTGATGATTCATTGCTCCACTAGAATTATGCATGCACCGAGTTTGCGAGGGTCCGAAGCAGTCGGCTCTTCAAAAATCAATAAAGTCAAACGCTCCGAACGCAGTAAGTGCATTAGTCGCATTCTGGAATATCATAAATATTCATTGTATGCAACCAATTATACATCAGAATATACTGTTGCACCAATTATTAAAACAATTAATTAAATCACTGGGACATCTAATTTACATCTAAATTAATTACCATCCATTAATAACACAATAAATTACTATGGAAAAACAATTTAACATTCATAAAACATAAATATTACAATTTACAAAAAAAGTTCACAAACAAAACAATTTCATTTAATTTTTAATCAAATTTCAATAAATTCAATTTAAAATGCAATTAATAACAGCTATATTCGTTAATTTAGGTACTCAATTACCTATTGGTTGCATCAACCTGGATCAATTAACTTCCTTCTACTCTACTCTATGACGAGTCTTTAAACTCGATACCAAATTGGATCAATTAAAACATCCAGAGCAACGATCAATGACTAGTACTATTATTGACGATGATGGCAAACATCAACTCGTAAAAAAGTGAAAATTCGGTGCGTAAATCTTGAAACACTTGATTTTCGCCTCATCAGCGCGCTTATCAATTTCAAGAAAGGAAGCGTCGCGATTCGTGCGTCGTCGCAAAATCAGTTTCTAATGGCTTTGAATGTTCCACTTTGATCGGAATTGACAATAAGTTTAATCGGCCGAGTTCACCAAGTGCACTTAACGCTACGGAAGTGATGCGGATGCTTAAAGCGTACATTAAATTTAGATTGAATCGGGTTGGTTTCGTGGCAGTCGTGCTCCCGCTCGGGCTTCATCAAATCTCCGTGTAGAACGTCGGCCGTTCGATGCCCAGGAAGCGAAAGAGCAGCGGAATGTAATAGACGATGCCGAGGCCGACGACAGCGCAGGAAACGTATTTGGTGCCCAGCTCGACGAACGTTTTGTGCTTGTTGTCCAGCGAGTTCTCGCTGTTCTTGATGTTGTCGGGATTCTGCCCGAGTAGGGCGCACAGCCAGTTGTAGACGACGCGTTTGCAGGTCGTCAAAACGGCGGCGATTATCGCCGATCCCAATATCGTGCGCATCACGATGCACATGCACATGTACTGCGAGGGCCAGTAGATCTCGTAGGGCGGGGACAATTCCGCCACGGACATGTTGCCCGTTTGGTAGTTCAGCCACGCCCCGATCTGGAGACCCACCGTCACGGAAAGTATCATCGTCGTATCGCCCCTAAAACAACGTAAAGTTTGAGTTTTTGAGGTGACTCGTTGTGCTGACGTTGTAAGGTTAACTTTTAATCCGTTGCAGATATTTACAATTACTACGTATTCTTGTTGCAGTTTAGTGTATTTACCTAGTAGGAGTCCACTTCTCACTGTTCGGATAATATACAATCATCAAAATGGAGGACATTAGCACCAAAAACGGCGACATCGGATTCGTCAGGAAGTAATTATCTAAGTAATTAACGCATGGCACCAATGGAAACATTAAAACAATGGCTAGAGCCAGTCCTGCCAAAATATCCTGCAAACATGGCACAGTTTAGATAAGGTTATCGCGCAAGTACGATCCGGAAACGCGTTGAATGTTTAAAGTTTCAAGTACGTTGTGAGACTTTGGACTTACGAGGACAGTGTGCATTCCCAAATAAACCCTGCTCACGCAAATGAGCAGACACCACAAAACCGCAATTGTCAGACCGACCTCCACGTTGTACTTGTATCGGTTCAGCGTGAACAACAGCACCGAGAAGGGAATGGACACGCCGACCATCGCATGCGTCGAGGGCATGCCGTATTCCAACGCCCATTTCTGCTGCACTCGCACGGCCGGATAACCGGGCCTAGGCCATCTGATAATATCTTTGATCCCTTGGCCTACGGAGACAGTTCGATTATTGCTATGTACTTCGATTACTGACTATTGGCGCAGATCATTGTCGATCTACCTGTGTACATGACAAGCGCCCAAGCCAGGACGACTCGCCGCCCCACGTATCCATCGATGTTCCAGAACCAGAAGGGAATGAACATGGAGTAGAACAGCTCGTCGCCCAGCTCGGTGCCGAAGAGCAGCGCGTAGTGCACGAATCGCGACCGGATCGTGTACGCATCCGCGTCTTTGCGCCGATGGTCGTCGTGCGCGTCTGCGGCCTCGACGCGATGGATCCCGAAGAACGTCTGCACCCTGTAGACCAGCTCGGGGCTCTTTAAGTACTCGACGGTGTCCATCGTGAGCGTGCCCTTTGAGCCGCGGCGAAATTTATGCACGTGAGAGCGGACGGCAATTATCTCAGATGTGCTCGCCGAGCGGCGTCGAGGTGTAATAACGTCTAGTATCACAGTCGGCGGAATGTTTGACGAGGTTTGTGCCCGTCGCGCTGGCAGGTCCGACGCTAAATCGGCGTTAATATGTACGTTAATTGCTCGTCGGGATGATTGGCTCGGCGTCCGGAGCGCGCATTCCGTTCGGCGGCGCGCGACGCGCGTTCGAACCGCACCACCGACGCGGACGAACTGCAAGCGCTGCGAGCGAAGCGAACCGCGCGAACGTCGATCTCGATCTGTGCGAACACGCGCCGAGCACGGCGAGCAGCAGCGCGCACGCGGCGATAAAATACTCGGCGCCGCTCGGCGCTGTTTGCGGACGAGATTGCGACGCGTGCGTCAGGCGAGATGTAAAAATTGACAACCGCATAAATTCACATAAACGTTATTTTAGCACTTATAAACATAATGGGCGCGTTGTAAATTTCTAATTGCTGCTTACTTGTTATAGGAATTGCGCCAATTGTGCGACTGTTTCATTTCTTGAGGTCGTCGTCGCCGTCGACGCTGACGCCGGGACCGACGCAGATGACGCATTTCTCGTCGTTTAATTTGAGCAAAGTTTTACGATTACAATTTGTATGCTAACTCTACTATTCCCTTTACGCACATAATTTCTTTTTGTAATAATATATCAAAAAACTCGCGCATACTTAATCTAAATATTTGATCTCTCTTGATAAATCACCGATTTAATCTTACGTGCGATTACGAGATGATTCAAGTATTCTCGGTTTTGTCAGGATTTGGCAATTTCACATTTTGATGTTTCACCACGATATTATCGAAACTTTTAATCCTTGTAATCTTGATACGATTATATTTGTTGATATTATTACTAGTTCAAAAGCGGTATTAATTTTTTTAGAGGTTAGGTTTTGAATTTTTGAATAAATTAGTTAAAAGCGTTAAAAGAATCAGTAAAGCAAAACACTTTGAGTTAATAGTTTCACTTATTACCAACAGATAACATTAGTAAGACTGTTCAAAATAATTTGAATGTTGCAAATTATTATTCAACAAAAACCACAACAAATGTTTACTTAAACAATGGCCTAAATTAGTTTCTGTTCGAGTAATCGTAAAACAAATGAATATCAAGTTGACAGTTTAACTTATTAGCAACAGATGGCGCTAGTATGACTGTTCTAAATAATTTAAGACGTTATAAAGTAAAATATAACAAATAATACAACTAATTTCTACATGTATATTTATTAAAATTAATTTTTGTTAGAAAAATTAATAAAACAAATAGATTGAGTTGACAGTTTTATTTATTACCAATAGATAACGCTAGTATGACTGTTCTAAGATGTTTAGAATGATATAAATTAAAATATAACAAAAAATACAACTAATTTCGACATGTACATTAGTATAATTTTTATTGTTAGCGTAATAAATAAAACAAAACTACATCGAGTTGGCAGGTTCACTTTTTACCAACAAATGCAGGTAGTATGACTGTTCTAAACCATTTGAAATTTTACAAATTAAAATATAACAAACACCACAACTAATTTCCACATGTACAACAGTTCAAATTGTTTCTGTAGGCGCAAACTGTGAAACGATAAAAATTGAGTTAACAGTTTCACTTATTACTAACAGATGTCGCTAGTATAACTATTCTAAATTATTTAGATTGTCATAAATTAAAGTACAACAAAAACCACGATTAATTTCTACGTGTACAATGGCCCAAATTATTAAAAAATATTTGTGGGTGGTTTTAAGCAATAAATACTCTCAAAATATGCTTCTTATAAAGTGATAGCATCCAAGTCTATCCGGCGCAGTGCACAAGTTTCCGATGCATTTCACATCAATCTCAATTGGCAATCTCTCAACTCAAGCGCGGCTACGAACGGGCCGTCGCGACTGCGATTTGACGGCGTCTGGCGGCGAAGGTGCGCGCGCGCGCGCGCAGATCAATCACGGCCGAACGTCGAAATTAATTATTCAATAAACACACCCTCTTCGGAGCGTCGGCGGGCGCGATTAAATCGAAGCCGGCGCACGGCGAACGCGATCGAAACGCCGCGCAAACCGCATGCAAATTCAATCCAAACAAATCGCCCCGCGCCCGACCGAAACACGCAATGTTGTCGACGAATTTCGCGACGATAACGAGCGTCACGTTCGGTTACTTTTTCTCGTCGCAACCTGTCGCTCCTTTTGAGTTTCGACTTTGGCGTGACCAACATTACCAAATCCGCTCGCAGCCGGCCGCGGATTGAACGCGAACATTAACGTGCTGTATTATTCTGTCAATAGAAGTGATAGAAATTAAATCGATTTATTTTGAAAATATGGTTATCAATATATTAATACTTACAAGAAAATATCAATATATCGATACATCGATGTCAAAGGTCGATTTTTTGCCAGTCCGAATTCTAGATCGTTATATCGATATATCGCAAATTAAAATATTGTCAAAAAATATCGTTATGACAAAAATAAAATATCGATACATCGATATATTTTCGATATTTCTATTTCTCGATGTGTCCGAATATAGTTCAAGGTTTACACTTATGGTTCGACGAGCGGCTATTACCGCCGTTTGATGATGCGACTACGGCAATCCGAAGCGCAGTTCAAAAGCGGCCATGGCAAAACTGATACAACGCAAAGCAAATGTACGAAGTACAACGGAGGAATGGCGCAAACATTGATATTAATGGTGCGATCCTCTGGTCTTATTTCATGCTAAACTACGTGCGAAGAGTTATTTAAAGTTTTATCGTATCCACTTGGGAATAACGTTTAAGTAGCGTCGCGTTCTTGGCAACGGATGGACAATTATAAATCGCAAAAGTTTATTGTTTTTGTTGTTGCCGGGCGAGGCAACGCGCGCGCCTAATTTTACTTTATTGTCGTTTTATTTTCATCGCGTGGTGATCTAAAAACGTGCGGACTTTTGTCACGACACCAGTTCAGACATATCATTATTTATTAATGGTTTACACTTATTTTTTTTTGTACAAATCGTTCGAATCGAAACATTTTATGGAAAATGTTAAAAACATTTGCAATTTGACGCTGACTGAATAGATGGACATTATGATTGGGATTGAGTATTAATTTTATTGTAAGTTTTTGCTTTAAACAATAAAAATCGGTATTGTTGAGCGAAAGTCATTAGTGTTCAAAAATTATGACTGCTTGAACGACTCTAGTAAATACAGAGCGCTTGTATGAGCATTTCAAAATAACAAGTTTATTCATCGGAATAATTTTTGCTCTTTAAAAATTAAAATTGGTGAAGTAGAACCAAAGTTATTGCAGTTTAAAGACGACGACTCATTTAGTGACGTTTTTGAACTGGCCGAGCAGTGTAGAGGGTGCTGGAATAAACAATTTCGATTAGATAACCGCAACGTTTAATTTAAAATAATCACCAAAAATCACCAACAAAAAATGTCCTTCCAATCTTACAATTAGTTGCCAACACCCGGTTGTCTCCTAGTTAGGAAACAACGTTTTTATTTCTCTGAGTAATTGCTTCACTTCGAAATATAACAATCCATCAAGTAAAGCAAAAACAAATATAACAGAACTGTATAATCGGAATCAACTAATATAAAAGTAAACAACAAACTGCCATTTTGCAACAATATCATCTTTATTTAGAATACGTATATGTTTCAGACATTTAAATTATTAACATAAAATCATCATATTAAAAAAAAAACACATTACACAAATTTATCAACTCCAACGATTGCATACATATAGGGGCTCAATAAAAACAGAGTGTGAATGAAAACGTAAGTTATAATAATTTTCATTTTTTTTATTTTTCAAAGTTTTTATTTTTTAAAAAGCGCGTCAAGGTCGTTTAACTCCACAAATTTTACAACAATTAAATCAAAGATTGTGGATGAGCAACGTTATTTTTAATAAAAAAACCAAATGTCATTTCACATTCAAATTATTAACAAGAATTTATATTTTTTGAATAGCGCGTTATAAACGTTTAAAAAGATACATTACGTAAAGTCTACAACTGCAACCACCTTCACAAATGGCGTCGCTTTAGTATTGTCAATAGGGTCGGGTAGAGGGCGCGGGCGCGCGAACCTATCCGACGTGCGCCGGAAACGCCCGATCAGTCAACAGCGTGCACTCACGCCGGCGCCGGCGAAATTTACGCGCGACTCGTAACGATGCGATTTTACGAAGCCGCATATTTTAGTCGCCGCGAGAGCTTTCGCGCCTCGCGCCGCCGACCGCCGGCAATCGAACAGATCGCGCGGATCGCATGCAGCGCGCCAGTTACGCGCCGCCGCACGCGACGCGTCGAACGAGCCGGCGGCGGCGACGGCGGCGATGGCAATCGTTGAGTAATAAAAACGCAATTCCGCCGGATAGCCAACGCTCCGCTCGCGCGGCCAGTCGGGGGCGGTGGCGCAGTGTACGCACGACCCGCGTATAATTTCCAAAATGGTCGCGATCATTTCGACCGTTTGCTTTCGTTTACACCGGTTTCGACACTTTTTCCTACGGGCGAATATTGCGCCGCGTGTTCAGAGCGCGATGTTGCCACATTTACAGGATCAAATGTATTGTAAAGTATCTGCGCATTGATATAATAAGTTGTGTCTGTTCAACGCTCACATTGGCATAGTTTTAAAAATTTGGTTGAGTAATAAGTAATGGGCGCTTTGTTGTCCACATTTTTTGCTATTCCACAATAAATAAAGGTGAAAACATACGGCACAAGAAATTATTGTACTTTTTGTTCTTCTGAATAGAGATGAGAGAAGTCCAAATTATAATGATTTGTATTAGATGGAGTAATAAGTAATAAGCGCTTTTTCTTTATTGAAATTTTGAATAACTAATACAAAATTAGAATTTAGAGAGGAGGTTTAGAGATGGTGCTCGAGTGGGTTAAAACTGTGAAAGAAAAATGATGTCAAATTTTTAGCTCTCAAATTTCAATAAAATTGTTCTTTTCTTACTGGAAGTAGGAACAGAAATAAATATACCTCCCTTAAAAATATTAATTCCATTTATCAATATATGCTAATAAAATAAACGCTTATTACATTATCTCGTTCTAATTATAAAAAATATTCATTTGAAATCTTTTTTTATTTGTATAGAAATTCATACGTATCAAAAGCCAAAGACTGACGGTTTAGTGACGCCATCTATTAACATCC
>JAODGE020027510.1:0-10034 GCA_027574965.2 Ecitophya simulans
ATGCGCGTCGGAAATTCATTGGCAACGTTTCAGCTTTTATTAATTTTTTCCAAGTAGGAATTAAATACCAGTGTATTATCATACATTAAAGAATTTGTAATAAACTTCTGCCCATGGGAGGATATTTTATGCCGATTTAACAACTAAATTAAGCTGATTTTCGGTTGTTAAAAGTCAAGCAGCAGTTACATTAGCGCAGCGATAGGAATCTCGCGCCGCTGTTCGGCAAAAATCATAATTAATTAATTATCGCGGCAATTAGGCGGCGAGTCGCGATTTCACGACGTACAAATAAGCGTGTTAAACATGTCTTTAGGGCTCACGCTCGAGTGCGTCGCGTTCGCCTGCGCGAAACAATGGCGCTCGGCGCGCTTGCGTTTCGCCGCCAGAAGCTTTTAGTTAACTCTTTGTGGCGTGCAAGGCGCGCACGCGTTATCTCTTCGGCGGGTTTCCGTTAAGAGCCAATCTCGCGCAAAGCCGCGTTTATTACGGCGTCGGCTAATAATGCACGAACGCGCAGTGCCCTTCACCTTGCCACGACAAAAGCGCATCTCGGACGCTCGTAATTTCAGCGCTCGCTTTTTAAGCTCGCGCGTTAAAATTCCGCCGCTAAAAGGGTTACATCTTTATGCGCGTTACGCAGACGATATAATTACTATTGTATCCATTTGCATGTCGCGCAAAGACGCGGCGCGCGTAAATCTCGTGCGAAATATGTCGCCGAATAAATATGAAATTTAAGGGCAATAAATTCGCTCATTTACATCGCGCCCGGGCGCCGAATTATCATCATTTCGGAAAGTTTCGTTGCGGCGCGCCGGCGGCGATCTCGCGCGGAAGAATCGATGGGCGCGACAGATTTACGACCGCTTCATGAACTTTGTGCTTAACTAACAACGCCATAACTCTGCCAGAACGCGACTACAAATAGAATTAATATCAAACAAAGACATAACTCCCATATTGCTTTGCTCCACTATTTTACTTCCGACTTTGCGCACGTTTTTGGCAAAACTACAACTCCACCGCGATGCCGATTTATTTCTCTTCACTTAAACGCAAACTTTGTTAAAATATGTTGGTTAATGTTAATTAATAATGTTATTGACTGAAAGCGCGCTTTTGAGTTGTTGCATGTTGTGAGTTTTGACAGAAGAATTGGCGATTTACGGTCACGACTGCCGTATTAGATGATCAAAATTAATAAATGTCCATAAACGAGAACAACACTTAAGTCACTCACACATTACCTGGACTATGAGCAGATTCCATGCTGAATCCGGCGGTTGAAGTATCAACAAATGTAATGTGACGAAAAAATAAAAATAAAACGCCAACAAATTTTTTTGATAAGCTTACTTACAACGTTTCCACTTTCGTACCCGAATCCACCTCTGAATTTCAAACGTACCCAAACCACGCTTCCGTCTCCAATCAAATGATAGTCGAACTTGTTTCGCACGTTCTCGACGGTCGTAGGTTTTCGTTTCGCCACAGAGTCATAAGCAAAGAAACTGAACTTGCACTGCCGTTTCTCGGTTCCATTTGTGGTTTTGTTGAATTATGTTGCACTATACCTTTTCGATTTCAAATTGAGACGAATCAAACTCAAATTGAAACAACCAACATCCAAATGAGCATAAACAATTGTAAATTGAGATTAACCAATTTTAAAATAAACTTTCAATTTCAAATTGAGAATTAGAAATATCAAATTGAGATTAAACCAAATCAAATTTTGTACAATTTCCAATATAAATTTTTCTCATATTTTGTTGTATTATAGTTTCCAATTTTTGACTGACTATGCATGTTAGACTGGGATTTAATATTGGACTATAGGGACTCATTCTGAAAAGTTTGTGTTCCGCAAACTCTTCTTCTGCAAATATTTCCTCAATTGATGAATGGCACTTAACAGAAGGTAACTGATAACGTCTGCGTGTACCATCGTTTGTTGATTTTTCTAAATAAATGTTTTGAAAATGCTTTCTCAATTTGATTTGATTTAGTTTCAAATTTATTTAATCCCAAATTGAAATTGATTATTCTCAATTTGATGTTGGTTGCCTCAATTCGAATTTGAAAAGATATAAATTTGCAATAAAAACTATAACTTACGTTTTCTTTATTGAACTACATAAAGAAACAAACTCGATAAAATTCTACTGTTATACCACAACAAAAAACAAACGCAATAAAAGATAAAAATAACTGTATATTAGATAAATCATTGCGTATTGTGGCGGTGCGATAAGAATCTCACCATTATCACGTTTTTCTGGGGGAGATGTAAGTAATAAAACGAAATTGGCTCGATAATGATTCCTCCTCGTCAGTGTCCTTCTTTTGCCCGCCGATTCGAATAATAATTTCGTGTTGGTTCCGTACAAATTGCATTTCAAACATGGCCGAGCGCCGCGTACGACACCTCAAACAGACGTGAAAAACGATGATAATTGACTAATATCACTCCAAACAAGTTACACTCGCATTACACGACGATTGCATGTCGTTCTATATCAATACGTGCATTAAGTATAAACATCCTGGCGTTTGCGGCTTGCCGGTAGTAGGCCTGCATCGGCTTGGCTTTTTTTCGTACGAGCGCAACGCGCATTAGGAGCGAATTAATTCAGGATACGATTCAAATCACGCGAGAACGCCATCAAGTATTGTTTTACACGTGCGCCTCGGTTCACGATGTTTCACGGCGATGCGTAACTGAAAACCGGTCGAATGCGACGCGTCGTGCGTGAGTTTTGTTCAAAATTTCGTCTCTTGCCAAGTGGTACCCTCTCTTGGTATTTTAAATTATGCTTTGTCGGTTGGATGGTGTGTCATTCGAAATTGACCGTAATTTTTATTATTATTTTTTGTTTGTACGAGAATTGATGTGGTGTCAATAAACATTTTCTAACATCATTAAAGTTGATAGGTTTTTGCCAGGGTCTGGTAAAAGAGTTTAAGTAAATTTTCAGGTTTCTGTAAAGTGCTGCCCACTCTCCAGAGAAATGTCTGTGGTGGGTTAAAGTCCTGTTTACAAATTGAATAAATGCGCGGTGTCGTTGCGGATGTCGGAATCTGCGCCGGATGCAAATGCGAAATTGTAAATTCGAACGCCGAATCGTCGTCGGGTGTTAATGCGAGCGGAAAGCGTCGCGGCGCTCGGCGGGAGGAAAACGGAAAAACTCGATATCAATATGCGGACGAGGACGGCGCCGACGACGGTCGCGCGCTGTCTTGAAGCATTACGCGTAATGACCTGCGCCATCAAGGCACCAACATAAACCATTCGGCTCCCGGCGGCGGCGGCGGCGGCGGCGGTCGTTGCGACGTCTCCACTTTCGGGTGCGTAATGCGCGGAATTCATCACGCCGCACGGTGGCGCTGGCCTCTTTTTTTGATAACGCGCTTCCGGGCGCCGCGCGTTAGTTCCGCTCGGTCGCCTGCCTAACTGGATAGAACAAATTACCGAATGGCTTTTCGCCCTGGCCGCCCGCGTCCGGGTTAACATCCACCGGGGCCGAAATAGAGTGCTATTAGCGGGCGATAGCGCCCGCCGTTCGGGATTTAAGTGAAAACGACGGGAAATCGTTCGAGACGTATTGTCGCGACGCGCACGTTGTTTACGCCGACGTTCGCGCGCGACGCGAAACGTTAATAAATTAATTACGCGCGGCGCATGCGTTCACGTGCATTCTTATGCAAATCGAGACGACGTTTTGGCGAAAATTATGACATCTCGTGAGAAATTCATATTCCCGCTCGGGAAACACACCTTCCACCACGTTTAATGCCGCGCTTTATATTCATATCTCGTCATAAAACGTCTGCATACATTATCGCCGCGTTTTACACGTGTGCCGGAGACAAAACGGCGCGTATTTCATATTTTTGCCTCTTGCCATCACAACAAAATGTTAACTTACGGCCTGGGTCGCCAGCGCTCTTGATAACAACGCTGTTCATTAAGAGATATCTCTGGGTGTGGCGGGATTGTAGGAAATTAATCACAGATGGCGCTGTCCTAATGCATTTTGCGTAAAACCATCATTTTCGCGCGGCGATAATATTTTTCTAATCGATTACATTTTTGTTACATTTGATGATAATGGTTTTATTTATGATTCTGACCATGTTTGTAAAACTTTAAGAAGATTGATTATTAGTCGGTTAAACTCCGAGTATCACACGACTGATGTGTTATTTATGTTTCTAAAATTTGTTGCTGTTATTTATTGCTATAGATTGCTGTAGATCATATCTTTCATATTCATCATCTTGCTATCACAGCAAAATGTTAAATTACGGCTCGGGTCGCCAAACTTCTTGATATCAACGCTGCGCATTAAAAGATAATTTATTTCGAATCGATTAAATTGTTATGACATATGACGAAGATTAGTCGATCTTTTAAATAAGTCTGATTTTCTTCCTGAACTTAGAATGAAAATAATGCAGGTGATTCATTAAAATTTTATTTGAAATTGACAAAGTTATTGCATTTAACATCTGTGAGTATTATTTGTATTTATAAAATTAGTTAGTAAAGTATAGATCCTTAAACACTGGCGTCAAAAACATAAATAAATGTTACATTACAACCCGGGTCATCAACGCTGTTAGTTAAGAGACGTTTCTTAAGTGCAATGGAATTGCAGAGTCAATCGCAGATGACGCTTTCTTGGCGTATGCGTGCAACTTTTCGAAACGCGCATCGATTTACATGAAATAACAATTAACAAGCGCCCGAAACGCTTAATTCATTCGGAACACGTGCATTGCGCCCCATTAGAGCATGATGTACGTACGTGTGCGAACTGCAAACAGAATGTTTTAATAATAAGCTGAAACAACGCCACCGAGCAGCCGTCCGACCATCCCTTTCGCTATAAACGAGTGCAAATGACCCGTGCGGGACCTAACAAGCGTTTAGCAACGGGCCGGGACTCTAGCAGAATGCTTAAAAGGTAATCGGATATGGTCAGTCGATTAAATTCGTTCCTCCGGCCAACCCTTCTTTCCTCTCTGGCGGCGGGTCTAGGTCGAGGTGTCGCTGATATGGTGCGATACTAGTCACTACCTACCATTACTGGCATGGGGTCGGTGGGGTACCCCACGATGAAAACTAATGTTGCACTTTTACGCATCCGGGCGGTGGTCGTAATGCACAATAAATTGTTGTTTGCGTTCAGGTGTCATTTGGGCGTCGTCGACGCGCCACGACCGTCGCTATCCCGACGAGATGAATGTCTCCTCATTAGGTGGTGCTTTGTGCTTTATGACATGGAAACTCTCAGGACGTAAGTTGACCGTTAGTAGCTGCGATGTCCACCTGGACGAGCGATAGAGGTACCTACAGTTTGGTCGCTTCGTTGTTTTCGTTATTAATGCGCAGGCATTTGTCACCAAATCACTGTGAATGGAGTGGACAATGAAGGAAAGTGTGTCGTGTGTCTATTAATGTCATCGTACTTCTATGCAGATGGACGTTATGACGTAATGAGTGCGCGTGTTGTACAAAAACCGAAGTCATCAAAGCGTGGAATTATGGCAATCAATCCGTGTCAATTAAATTCCTCGCCTTGCAAACGAAATAAATAGAAATTCGATCGCACAAAATGCCTTGTCTGACAAATCCATTGAGATTATCTTAAGTATGCAAGTATTAATGCGCAAAAGCACTCGAAACGTGCATATAGGATTGATCCGCACAGTTCGAAGCAACCAACAACAGTCGCTAGCATTAACGCTCTCGTTTATTGCAGAAATGATGTCAACCCGCTGTGACTATATGCTAAACGTGCGTTTGCTCTCGCATTAGCTTCGCCACTGCAGATCGACGATAAGTGATACTCGACGGACGTTTTTAACGAGCGATTCTAATGCGCCCAAGAACATTAACACCAGCTTAACGCCAATAAACTCGAAGCAAATGAAAGACGTGCTCCGCGCCGATGCTAATTGCAAATATCAACTATTTTATTTCCTCGAATAACTCGGCTTTATGCGATGTTCGCAAACGCGCTGAAACCGAACGCGACAAAGAGACAATTTGATTTTCGTCGAATCGGCGCCGACCGGCGATTTGTTTACGAGCGAGCAAACAATAAATCTGACGAACGTGACGATGAACCGTAGGATAATTCGCCGTCGACATTTGACCGCCGGCGCGCGCGAGGCGTGCGGGGGTGAGTTAATGCGAACGCGTCGGTATTATGTAAATAGCCATTAGTCGATTCATTTGCGTCAATATTCCGATAACGAGATAACGCCGGACGGCGGGATTTTCGTCAAAAAACCGCCGACGATTTTACATTTCCGACGTATTTAATTCCGGCGATAAAACCGGCAGCGCTTAAATTGAATTCGAAAACGTGGCCGACAATAAGGGTCGTCGCTCATTATGGGAATCCGTTCGAGCAGAAGAAATCAACGCTCGGGCATCAAATCAAATCCGACGTCGGGCGAAGCTACCCTTTTCCGTTTTAAAGTCGACGAAGGGTTCTGGAGAGAGAAAGGCGCAGCGTCGATGCCGCAAATTGCGCATCGCGCGCAGGAAGATCCCCATCGTCCTCGAGCATGTGTTATCACAAAAGATGCAACTGTCGTAAATTTCGCGGCGCTTTATCGATGCCGCCGAGATGCGGCTAATGCGCCGCTTAATTTTGCAAATTTCACATCTCCGTGCGTCGACACAATGGCGCATCGCACAATTGATCAATGGCCGTCTATAAATATCGATAAGGTCACGCCGAGTGGAAGATATGCGATGCGAAAAGAAACCGCTTTGTGTGCCGCATGTTTTCGGCGCTTGTCTCGATCGGCTTGTGTTTGTTTGTTTGGCCGCGCGTTGATTAATTGTCGTTTTCGGCGAGGCGACTTCCAAGATCAGCTTTTATCAGTCGACAAAACTGTTCATCAATTACGTCGCCCGGTTTTCCGGCGTCTTCTGGTCGTCGCCTCGCGAAACTGTTAATTTCGCTCGACTAACGAGCTAATGCCACTCATTCTGATGCTCTGTTTCTTATCGGGACTACGCGTGCATTTCCATTTGTCATTTATAAATATTACGCCCTCTTCCCTAACACTTCGGCGATCGCTAGTGATGGATGATTATTTTTTCGCCGCTTCTTTCTCACACCATTTGAATCGTTGAGATAAGACTTAAATGTGGAAATAATGGATTCAAATTTTATCACAATTATGTGGACGAAGAGGGCGTTACCAGTCGCTGTGCCTCTTACATTCCAACAGACTTACAGACATTCTAAACACTCTTGTCTATAACGTAATCACCCACTCAATATAATAATGGGTCCGAGTTGATTGCCCTTCTCAAAACGCGAAATAGAGACACAAATTAAATTTCATTTGAGGTTATGCTGAATGCGAGCGGTGTTGCGGTAGGTAATTTGGATCATGTGCACGTTTGAGTTTCGGTCTTTGGTTTCGGTCTGGGAGCGGTGATTACGATAATAATCGTGCGGACCGAACGGGTCACACCCTCTAGCCTCCGGGGTGTGCGGCGCACAAAGCGCGTCTCAGAAGCTATGGGAAGTCGCGACCCTCGGTTGTGGCCCACTGGGTGTTAATTAAACGCAAGCGTCCATTCCTCCGAAGGGTGCAACGCGCGCGGGATGGTCGAACACCCAGTAGCTGGTGCGGGACGAATGTCTCGATACCAATGATGCCACGTGGTGGATTTCGCGCCCATCGCGCACATTAGCGACGGATGTCTAAATAAACCAACATCGCGATCTTCGACGCTTGTCAACCACGTCAAGCGTGAACGAGTTTAAATTTTCAATCGACCAACGACGTCCGCCACCCCTTCTGACTCCCGGGTGCATCCGAGGGAAATTTTAAAATCGCATCGGCGGAAACGTCATCGAAGGAAATCCGACGTAGGAGCCGCGCCGATTCAATTAAACTAATGGATTTACTTTTGACGCGCGGATGTCAAACTGTCGCGCAGTGCCAGATACGGTTCGAAGCACCCTCGAAAAGCAACCAACGCGCTTTTATACAGTTTTTTTTTCCACTTCCCGGGGACGATGATGCGCACTCGACCGCGAACTCATTGATGTTCCAACGACACTTTAGTTTGCCATTTATCATTTTATCAATTTATCAATTGCCAATATCGTCGACTGGAGGAGGACGGTTCGAAGCATTAATGGACTCGCGAAGACTTCCGGGATGCGCAAACGCGCTTTTCGGATGGCTTTGGCGAGATTTGTCACGTTTGCATTTGCATCGACGACTGAAGCTCACATTCCCTTGACCACCCCTAGCGACAAGCGCCCG
Organism: Ecitophya simulans; assembly: GCA_027574965.2. NCBI lineage: Eukaryota > Metazoa > Arthropoda > Insecta > Coleoptera > Staphylinidae > Ecitophya > Ecitophya simulans. The sequence continues at coordinate 8,314 of JAODGE020027510.1, forward strand.
AATCCGCACCCTATCTTTAATCGCTGGATTTGATGATCCTCCCAGATTTATTCCCATCGACCTGGGACACCGGCTGACCCTATAAACGTCCGTGCGATTAAGAAAACACTGTCGAGCGTAATGAATAGATTTTATCGGATCGACAACAAAGCCCTTGACGTCCTGCCCTGTCTGGCCCGTGTCGCGTCACGGTCCTGCGCATTCCGAAAGTGTCGAAAGTGAGGACTGTCGAATCGACACTTTTATTTTTAGTACCAAATATGCACAACGGAAATAAATCATTGCAAACTGGCAGGACTCGTTTCGAACTATTTCTAGTTGGACTTGCCATCGAGGGTTTGCTTGATGAAGTGACGGTTGTCACCAGGGCTATTAGTTTTTGTCGACGATCCTGGCCCGACTCAACACTGTAATTTTAGTGAGTAATTTTGTCAAACATTGTAAGATGATTGTGCATTATACAAACGTTGGTGCATTTAACGCGTTGTAATTATTGTTCTGAAAGTGCCCTAAACTGCTAGAAGGGTGCTTAAATTTCCGGGAAACTATGGCTTAATCTTGAGTGGAGAAATGGCGAAATGTCGCAATTCCATCCTACAATGTTTCGTTTTAAAACTGCCGGCATCAATCTGACTCCGTAACTGTAGCGCCGAAAGCTCTGCTGTAGTCCCATAAGAAATGTATGGAAGTTATCGATTAACGTGGATTTACCATCGGTGCAGATTAATACTCTACGATATTTTTAAATTATTACATAAAACACGATCTCAGTTTTCAAATAGAAGTAGTTTTATCAAAAGTGATTCATCACTGCTATATCTAAATTTACTTAGAACTTGGACTTGCACAACCAATTAAAATATACGTGAAAATAAATTTCTGCCATAACACTATTGTTGCATATAATTACCGCATGCTATTTTGGCATCATTACATGCAAGAGGTACCCTTTTGCACATTTGCCAAAAATCGAAAGCAATGTTAAATTTGCGGAACATTATTGCCATAAATATGAACACTAAACAAAATTGCTTAGTACCATTCGAATCTACATTCAATTCCGCGTCGATTAAGCTAGTTTAATTTGATTTATAATTTTTGCAATTTTTCGAAAAAATGCAAAGAGGTACCCCTTTGCACATTTGCGAAAAATCGAAAGCAATGTTAAATTTGCGGAACATTATTGCGATAAATATAAACACTAAACAAAATTGCTTAGTACCATCCGAATCTACGTTCAATTCCGCGTCGATTAAGCTAGTTTAATTTGATTTTTTATTTTTGCAATTTTTTGAAAAATAATTTCATTTCTTCCAACGTTTGGGGGTAAGAAAATTGCAATTTTACGTAAAATAGAAACAAAAACATTAAATTTCTCAAAAAAAATTAATAGAACTGCAGCATCACTTTTGAATTGTGAAAAACTTTGCAAAGATATAGTGGGGTAATGATTAGCAACAATGATTTTACGGCAGAAATCTATTTTCACGTGTATTTCAAACGGGCGTGCAAGTCCGAATTTTATATCAATTTAGAAATAGCTGCAATAAATCTATTTTAATGAACCTTATGCCATACAGAAGCCAAAAATATTTCAATAAAATTTTTTAAACCCCCACCCATTTCTTATGGGACAGCAGCGATGTTTTTGGAGCTACGGTTTTGGAGCCAGCTTAATGTCGGTTTAAATTTAGCCGACTGCAAAATTGCGCAAATGTGTA
>JAODGE020027511.1:0-12193 GCA_027574965.2 Ecitophya simulans
GCTGAGTAAGTGAGATAGTCTCCAGATACCGCTTGGAACGATTGACTTATTGTGATGGTACGATAAAGTTGGTGCCTGCACCGAAAGGGACGCGTCAGAGTCGTTTGCTAAAGTCAACAACAGGCCTTTGGGGAATGTCGACACGGGTGGTGTTGGCGACCCCGTTCGCGCCTACCATCGACGGGCAAACATGCAAAAATAGATGGAAAATGTGCGCTTATTGAATGAAATTATATTTTTCAGAGCTTGTACCTGCTTAGATTTTAATAAAAACTTTTAACGTGTTGATTCTATTTCAAGTTTTACTGTTAGCTTGTGAAAAGTATCAGTGTTTGAAAATAATTTTTTTTTGATCGATGAACTTTAATCTATCAATAATAAATTAAAATCATGGCGTTTTTTGGGATTAATATAACGCCGGGATTAATTATTAGTGGCAACATTTGGGATTTATTGTACTTTGCAGGTATAGCCAATTTAATTATACGATTTGGATAAATAAATGAAGTTTCTGAAGAATGACGCTCATAGACATACCTACTTGTCAATTTGTCATGATCTAACAAGTTTAATGACATATTGTCTAAATAAACATGAATACTGTTATTTACATATCGCAGTTAATAATTGCGTCGCATCGTCGCAACTTAGCATAGCGTTTGGTTTGACGTACAATGGCCAATATATAAATTAAAAATATTAAAGAATGAAGCAAGTACTGAAGGTATAAATAATTATTCGACACGGCCAACTTTGCACCGCCAATTTAAATAACTTACTAATTGATAATATTTTTTGTTCACAAAATGTTTTCATTGATTTTGGAAACATTTTGTGAACGAAAAATACCCACTAATTAAATCATAGCTTATTATAGTATAAAACCTAGAATATAATTTTAATGTTAATTATTTAGTGTCACATTTTGAGTCACAATTATTTGCGACTGCATTTTTTTATTTATCGGCAGTAAAAACAAAGTGTTTGTATGGTTTGCTTGCATCGTTTGCATAACCGTCTAGCATAGTGTTTTGTTTGGCGGCATTTATCTTTTTTTATCGAACGTTTTCAATCATCCATGACTCACTCAGTATGTCATGTAAATATATCAAGCATATATTTATCAACTATTTCATCTGAACGAGGAGCTCCTGCAGCATGAGCCTAAAAAAATCGAATCAAGCTTGTCACCATTGGAAACCCAACAAAATGTAGATGGTCACTATGTTTTTAAGGTGGCGACAAATTTTTTAGATAAAAAGTTGCAAAGAATTTTGTTTGTATGATTATTTTTCCATGCGTTCTAAATGGGCATTATTCTGTAACTTTAATATTAATTTTTACTAAAACGCCCAAAACATTTTTAATTTTGCTTAAACTTAATCGAAAAGTAATAAAAAATTGCACGTATTTTTTATGTATCTGCGCAACAAATTTTCTGCATAACATGCGTTTTTTTTTTAAATTTTAGTCATTCATGACCGACACGTCCAACAAATTTTAAATTGTGCTTGATTGAAATCGAAAGCCAATTATCTGTGTAAGCGTGTTATAAACGCATACATATTTTTACATGTTAATTTTACATATAAGCAATTTATTGCTAGCAAATCTCAGCGGTTTCTTACACAATACGGTGCATAATTTCTCGGAAACAAGCTTCTAGTAGATTTTTTCACAGTGGAACTACTTCATATTAGCAACGTGAAAAAATGAAACTTATTTAGTATTAAATAATTTTTGGGAACGTAAAATTTATTAAAAGTTTAGGTCAATTTTTTTCGAAAATTGTCTTGCAAAATCGCAATACCATGTGTTTTGTAAATTTTAGTCGCTCGTAAGGTTCATTTGGTTGAATTTCTCTGGTATGGAAGATTGTTTCGTATCTTTTACTTGATGCCGTGGCGGAAAGAAGCTTTCTCTTCAGCACAATTTATTATAGAATTTCTACAAGAAGTGCGTCAAAATGACCTTGCTTTGCAAAATCGGCTGTAACTCGAGTCCTGGGTGCAAGAGTTTGGCGGTTTTCATTTCAATGTGTAGTAGAAAAATTGTTTTTATTTTAGTAATAGTTATCGTAGAAACCTTTCGAACTTGGACTATTGACTTTTTTCACTTTTTCACGCTATGCCATTTATAGTTTAGCGTGACCAATTTAGAATAGTTTTAAAGTTTGAATTGCTGCTTACAGCGACTTCTTTTGTAAGTCAAAGTCAATAAAAACATTTAGAAACATGAAAAAATGCATTTTATTCTATTAAAAAACAACTAAAACAATATTGTTAAAATTGTAATGGTGTGACAAATCACTTAATCACTTATAGTTATAATAGATAGGGAACACTGGGTATTAGTATAACCATACACAGGTATCAGAAAGTATTAAATTATAGCTAAGCAGAGCATATAATCTGGCATTTTTTAATATTTTTGCAAATTGAAAAAAAGTTTTTGGCGATTTTTATGACATACACGACTTTGGGAATAACCGCTTTAAGTATTGTGTAGGCAAAGTTTATTCGTTTTTTGTAAAAAGTTACCATTAAAGTTACACTACAACAATTCAATCAATTTCTAAAAATAAAGAAAAGAAGTTGTATTACATCCAGAAATGTAGCTCACCAGCAATGAAATTCCTGATCTCAAATGCAGCTACTTTTAAATAAATCATTGAAATAATTGACGCACAACTGTCATAAGCCAACGATTGAACTAAAACACATTTTAACGCTCTTAAATTCATACCACAATAAACATTTATTTTCTGGCCAGTCTCTTATCCACTAATCCATAGAAATGTGTTTTATTATGTAGTGTTTGTGGTTAATTAACTCTAAATGTTTAGTTAAAGTTGCATGTTCAGTAGGTTTTTTTTTATTTTTAAAGGTAATCTCAAAATACCAAAGGATACCTTGTTACTCATAACATAGTTGGACACCGTCCCATACGGTGTATATTTAGCATTGAGTGGCATCATAGGTTACAAAGTATTTACTTTTTTTGGCAAAACAACGTTCAACTTTTCGAAGTGCAACGTTAAACTCTCCTTAAAATAAGTGGGAATTACATCAACAATTGTAAATTCGTTGTTAAGATCTTTGTCTAATTTCTTTTATTGTGTTCAATATCTCTGGAGTTTTTTCAGTTAACCACACAACGTGTTTTTTTCTATTTGTTTGACAAAAATGAATGGTTTTGAGGGCTCTAAAACAAAGGAGTATATAAATGGATTGTGGATATAGGTAGCATCTAAACCCCTAACCTTGTTTTCAATATGTTGTTTTGCGGTAGTTTTACACGCTACAATAATAATTCTTGATTTTATAAGTGAGTTTTTTAAAAGTATATTTACAGTTTCTTGAAAATCTACACTAAACAGGTTAAAAAATGATAAAAACATAAAACGATCGGATAACAATTAGTTTCTTCTAATTTGTTTTTGCCAACATGTGCCTCCCAAAAACCCGTACCATTATTTGGCATTTGCTTAAAGCTGATTTCACTTACAATCTCCCTAAGAACTTCTATTGTAAAAGTTGTACTTTTACTATATTATTTTATTGGCAGATCTTCTTGCGCATTGCACTGCAGTTTTTGGTTTTGTTTGTTTGGTTTTTGAAATATCTTGGTAATATTTTTGACGCAATGATTATGGAATTCATCTCCAGATATTTTTGGTTCATGTTTGTTTTTTAGTAAAAATAATGTAGTTATTGTTAATTGTTTTTGTTTCCTTCTTAATTCAAGATATAAGGTTTTATTTCCACTAATTTGCTCGTTATTTCTAGGAACCAGATTCCTATAACCGTTACAGGTAAGAGAAATAATGTTGAAAATATCAATAATGTTGTGTTTGAAATTAGACATTTGTTCAATAGATACTAAAAGGATAGGAAATTCAATAAAATTTAATAAATTTTTATGGCAGTAAATGAGAATTATAGAAACTTTTAACATCGTGTTAAGATGCATTAATACCTTAATATATCTGTAAAATTTATCTAAAATAATATATTTAAAATATTAAATTTAGTATGTAAAATTTATATTACAAAATAATATACTTAGAATTTTAATCCGGTAGTAATCTAACTGTGCGAGGTACCAAAACATTTTACCCAATATTATACTAAATAAGGTATTATTTTAAATTTGTATAGAAAATGTTTAAAGCTCAAAAGTTTGTCTCATCGATGTTACATTCAAGTCGCTTCGGTAACAAATCAAGTTTTTATATGAGCACATTAGTAGGAAGTATATATAATTACGGAACTTGTAGTCTTTGAGACTAGTTTTCAAGTGCGTTGCATTATTGTTATTGGTTCAAATAAAACACAGAATTCTGATTTATTATTAGACTTCTGTCTAAACTTACATTTGTTTTGAAATAAAATGTTTATTATTAATATTAAATTGGCACAGTCTGCAGAATGTCGGTACACTGGTATTCTGTTGCCACAAAATCTTGCCTTACTGTAATAAAAATTTGCATTTCAATTTATTTGTTCTCAATGTTCAATGTTCTCAATATCAGAGAAAAACAGTAACCTTGCAACTCAAACAAACGACTCAAAGTAAAAAACCTGTCCAACATGTTTAATCTGCCGAACAAACACTATATCAATTGGTAATTAAACGTCAATTGTCAACCGTTGAATCTACAATTACAATCCAGAGCCGTTGCGGAAATTTGCTGGTGCATGCCACAATGTGGTACAGTATACTAATTTAAATAAAATAGAATAATACAGGTAATTCTAAAGTCTTAAATAGATATCGAGAACTTTCAAATATAAAAAATAACAAATTAAAACAACAAAAAATAAGAATTAAACATTTATTTGGTTATCGACTTCTAAAATTTGTCACTTTCTCTTTGAATTTCCAGGCCAAAGGTTTACCTATTAACCCCAAACAATTACAAATCTACACTAACGTCTACAATAATTGCAAATACTTTTTGTTCAATTTTATTTGCAATTACAAGCCAAAAATTGTTTTCACGCCACCGGTTTCCTCTCATATCCTAATTATAATTAAAAAATAAGAAATTTCAAATGCACAAACAAATGTAATAGTACATGCATGTTGCGGCCACCCAAAAGAGGTACATTGAGAAAAGGCATTCTTAACGCGCTTTGTTTCTTACGAGCATCGGCAGATTTTGTTTAAGGGCAATATTATTTAATTTCATGGATTGTTATGTTTATATTTTTCAATTAGCTCTCTGCTGGCGCGTTCTGGCGCGGTCGAGACGAGTCCACGTGGACGCTGACATACCAGAAAGCATTTCAAATATTTGTATTTAGGCGTGTTAAGTATTCTTAAAAACGCGAAGCACGTATCGTTATGCCGAACGTTCGTAGCGTTGGCCCCTTGTTTGTTTATGTCTGCCGAAACCGGCGCTTTGGAACATGTACGTGTTGACGCTAGGAGTTTGAGCGGTTCAACGCGAAGCGAGTGATTCTCAATTTAAGTAGTGCACGCTCAGCAAAGATGCTGAGCAGAGGCGCAGATGACTGCTCTCCAGCTATTGGATGACGCTCTGGAGCAGTGGCGATTGTTTAACGTCCATTGGCGTAAAACGGAAAGAGTCCCGGGGTTGTTCGCCAATTATTGGTTGCGTTGAACCGAGAAGGGAAGACTCCGCTTTATTTAAAATCGGTGTTTGAGCAAGACTTACTACTGCCTACTACAACACCGGGTGCGGGTGCGTCGCATGGCCATGTTCCAGGTAGTCCGCCGAGTTGCAAGCGTGCTAAGTAAAGTCCGGAGTGTTTTCCTCCAACGCCAATCAAGACTATCAGTTTTAACTTAAACGTGTCCCTCATTTTGCATGCGATAGTTGCAGGCCTTTGGGTGACTTTACAACGGATAGTGTTTTAAAACCCCGTTTGTGCCTAACATCGGAGCACAAACAATGCAAATAGTGAACAATTTTCCCGAATATCAGAAAATTATCAAACACTATGATACTATCAATTCCTGCTATAAATTTACACACTTCTATCATACTCACTCCAAAAGATTTTGCAATTCAACAATACTCGTTCTAACCCTTTGGTAGACGCTACTACAAAATTCCGTCGCTACAATCGTCAATTTATTTTTGCACAATGCCAACTTATATACGAAATAAACAATTTGTCCGCATATATGTCAAAATTGTTAATAATATTTATAAAAACAATTACCGTCCCATAAACTTAAACCTTTTATAGAACCTGGTCCAAAAAAAATCTATTGCTGTTGACATTTGAATTTAATAAATTTCAAATTGACCTTGAGAAAATCAACGTTAATGTTAAATGATCTCAATACTAGCCTAGCCTAATTTAAAAATCAATTTTACAATCTGATTTTAATCAAACGTTGACAGTGCCCTTCTTAGGAGATGCATAAAACTTACTTGCATTCACTTATCATGTTTTCAAGTTTGTATTGTGTTTCCCGTTTATTTGTGTATAGTTTTATATTCTCTTACTTATTAATATTTTGCTTGTTTTGATAAGAATGTTTTTATTACATTTTTAATATTTCTTTGGTAAAACTGCGTATTAATAATTTTTTAGTTTTCATTTCTGATTAATTTGGTTATGAGAAAACGGTAGAAAATTTAAGCTATTGAATTTAATCGAGCGATTATTAGAAGGCTTCTATCTAATTATAATATTTGCCATTTCGGCTTAAAAGAACTTTGACTTAAATATAAACATGCAAATTAAATTAATTTAGAGGAATTTTTTTTGATTCTAGAACCAGCCAAAACGTCGGCTGCTAAGGAATTACACTATTATTTTGAAATAAAATTTGGTAAAAAAAATTAAAAATTAAGAATCATTGAATGCTATCAAACAGCAAACACGAAAATCCAAAGTGAATGAAGCAACACAAAACATCTTGGTAATGTACATTTATAAATATTGTAGAATACCTAACTTATGAAAGTAGGTAATAAGATAATAATTAATAAGTAATAAGAAGTTTTAAGTTGATCAAAAAACTAGATGTATTTGACCTTTTCAGTGCAGTCATTGTCAATCTTTTCAATTTACCTATAGATACTTTGGAGATGTTTTGGAGTTAATTTACCGTTAGCCACCTTGCCATTTTTGTGTATGGTTTACAATGCATCATAAGGACGCAGCAATGAGTGGTCTAACTATTAGATAAATAATTCATTAACAAATTATGACAGCTATGGCGCCATACATTTGATTTTATAAATATTTATGTGTTTCACCTAAAGAAGGTTAATTTTGTAAAGCTGGCAGTATATGTTGATATCTCACATTGCTTTATTAATTTATTTACAATTTTATAAAAAATATAAATTACTTTACAAATATTTCATTTGTAAGTAATAATTTCTAATTAAAACATTAAGTAATAACTGAAATATAATTTATTTAAATTTTTATTTTAAAATTTAAGTACATTGTTTAGTCTGCTCATTACAAAATTCTTAATTTAATACTGATTTAAGACAAACAGTTTTGTCGAACACTTTCCGACAATGTAATTGGTTTACACCTATAGTTAAAACCTATATAATTAAGGTTGATTGTGAGTTAAAATTTAACTAATTATAGTTAAATTGGTACAATTTAATCAGAATGCGCTAGTGTTTAGAAAAATACTAACAAAGCTTTGAAACTTCTAGGCTTTGTAAATGGGTTTTAAAAAACGTTAAGACTGTTGCAATCCGTAGTTTAAAATTATGAATTTAGTTATAAAAATATGCCGCAAACATGGGAGTAAAAGCAAACTAAACGTTTCAGCTTTCTGAAGGAACTTCTAAGTTTCTGAGTAACCAAGTGACGTTCAGCCAATGAGAGCATGCGAAACTGATCGAGCAATTCTCATGGTGCGCTGCACCAATTAGAGTGATACTAGTCACCCCGCTTTGGAAGATGCTCAAGTTGCGGGGGCCATAAGTTTGGTTTATAAACGATGCGCAAAGCGGACAGTGGTCAGACATACGCGGTCCCCCTAAAAATTTTCTAACACTATATAATTTATAGGTTGCTTATAATTTCGTAGAGATACTGAACACATACATTAGGAAGCGCCCAAAAATCATTGTCAAAATAAACAGAGAAGCGCTACAACTGAATTTTTGGAACTGTAGCGCAAAAACAGGGCGGTTAATTCTCTATTTAATTGTAAATAAATGTTTAAAAAAAGTTTTTCAACACTCCAACAAAAAGCGGTCAGTCGTTAGTCAGAAATCTGAAGCCAGCCAGCCGGCCAGCCAACCAGCCAGCTAGAAGCTCCCTTAAATCACCAGCTAGATTATCCCAAGAGAAGTCCACAGTGTCTATGTCCAGTTTGTAAATCTTTAATTTTTATTTAATAAAACGGTAAATCGCGGACGTATGCCAAAGTTATCAATTCCATGAGAAAGAGTACATAGAAGGTTGACCAATATTCGTGGGGTGGGGCGTACTAATTAGTGGTCAAAAATGCCAATAGACACGACTTTCCCTGCAATAGTAGAGAACGCTATTAAAACGCTCTTCCCAAAAAAAAACTTTCGGCAAAAGAAGTGTGCGCCAAGACCAGGAACGTTAACGGAACGAATTGATTTAGCTTTTTGTATCCCAAGGCTACTACCGGACGAGTAGAAAGCTAACCTGCTGCTGATTTGCATATCTGGAAAAGATAGGACAGAATTTAGTTATTATAGACGGATTTGTCTAATTAACGGCATCGGCAAGTTGTACGAGAGCGTAATCCTGCAAAGGATTGAAGCATGGGTGGAGCAAGAGCGTAGCCTTTTAAAGCGCCAGTAAGGCTTTAGGAAACAGCGATCAACAATACAGTCCCTGCTGAGGGTTACTGACGTGGCTAAGCATGCGCTTGCAAAAACACGCCAAACAAAAGAGGTAGTAGCACAAAACATGAAAACATCTTGAGCGCCATAGAGGAGAAAAAGGTAACGGCAACGGAATCGATTATGGCATTTGGCAAAGCATACGACGTGGGAAGAGGCGTAGCGCATGGTTCCAGGATCGGTCCATTTGCATGTAATATTTTTTATAGCGGAATCTTATAAATTTATTTTTCAAAGGGCTGCAAGCTGTTGGGCTTTGTTGACGAATTGGCTTTGCTCGTTTGGAGAAAACCAAACTAGTGCTACAGGATTGCGGAAACAGAAATGCGTAGGATCAGCAAGTAAATGTACTCAGCGTTACCGCCAGCTCGTTGTAGAAAAACTCGCTGCCATGTTTTTTTTGCGGGCGCAAGCGAAGAGAGGTGGCCAGTTTCTAAGAGACAGGCAGGGTTGTGCAAGCCGAGCATACAGCCAAACACCTGGTGTGCAATTTAATCGAACGTTATTATTTATACCCACACGTCCAGGAAAGCGCAAACAAAGCTGCGGCAGTGCAAAAAAGTAATGGTGCGCATCTTGTTTATTTGGAAAGGCGCAAGCCATAACAGGCAAAAGCTATTCTAACGGGTGATGGAGGTTACGATGCTACATGCTGCTCCGGTGTTGAAGGAGAGCATGCGGCATGCTAATAACATGGCAGCATTATAGATGGTGCAGCGCTTGGGCGCTTTAAGAGTGGCATCGGCATACAGAACGGTTTTTCTGGATGCAGTGCAGGTCATCGCCGGCGTCGAGCCTATTGAACTGCAGGTAACCACGCGGAAAATAATACAGGAGGTAGACAATAAAAGCAAAAACCTAAGTGAAGTCAAAAACTAATTAACTAGATACTGGCAGAAAAAATGGAACAACAGCTAAAATGGCCAACAGATATACCGCCTGCCAGGCAATGGCGGCGGACCGGTTTAAGGCGTCTCTCGACATTGGAGAAACAATTACTCTGGATAATTGCGTTAAAAGTAGAGACCAAGGTGGCGTGGCGTGTACTCTCCAGGTAATTATTAAAATTATGCAAACGCAATGCGCCAAAGAGAGGAAGAGGGAAGTCCAGATCAAGCGCTAGTGAAAGACCCAACAACCAACCATCAAGCTGAGCCCGCAGCCGCGTAGTAGTAATACCGGAAGGGTCAGATCCTACACGGCTAGCAGACTATCGGGTTAGGCGAGGTTTTGTTAGAGCGTTGTTTAACACCGAGGACGTAAATGCCCAGGTGCATGCAAACCCAGCAAAAAACTTTCCAATCGCTGCCAACTAGGCGACAGAATTTGAAAGAGGTGCACACAGCATAGCCCGTATGCTCTGCATTAGTGCACCCTGCAGATTTATTTCTCCTTCAAATAAAAGAAATAGATCTAGACTTACTGTAAGTTAAATCTTCAGTAACTTTTTGTGCAATTTTTGGAAGCAATAGGTACATTCTCAAAAGTTTTTTAATAATCAGTTTTAAGTATTTAATCTTTTATAAGTCAATTAATAAAGTCGGTCCTGAAGTCGGTTGATCTAAAAATGTCTCTGATTCGCCACAAATTGTTTTTGGATGTCTCGATGGTAGGAAATAAGAAATAACGCTAAACAAATTACTGCAATGACTGTGTCATGTCTTTTAAACATAAATGTGATTATAGATTTAGGTAACAAACCTAAAAAATTGTTTTTTGTTTGTTTTAATATTTTGTTATAATATTTTTAAATGCGTTAATTCTTTTAGCATTTATTAAAGCATGGAAAGAAAGAGATTGTAAAAAATTGTAAAAAATCTATACCTATAACAAGTGCAACTTGTTATATTTTACTATAATTTGATTGTTCTTATTCTTGGGTTATTTGTTATAGTTAAACAAATGACAACTTTCTCAGTTTTTTATTTCAATTTATGGTGTTAGTCAAAGATTTTTCAACAATCTTATTCCTAACCAAGTGTAAAAAAACTTGTGGATTTTTTTTTGTTAATTTACGTCAATACACCATAAATTTTTTTGTTTTGTACCTGTTTTATTTTGAGAATTCTGGTACCAAACATGTTGGAACAACGTGCAAAATATTAAAGAACTAATGAACAAAAAATAAAACCAGTCATAATTAAATCGGAATTTTTACAAAATAAAACAAGTTATAAACCGTGTGACAATAAAAAAAATGTATTTTCACCAACCAAATTTACGTTATACAATGAATTTCTATAAATAGATAGACACACATATTTGGCAGTGAGGCTCTTGGATGAGTTTGTGGGCCGCATTGGCCGCATGTATCACTGCTTTCAATAAAAACAACTCGGAATTTTTTCAGGAGTTTTTCAAAGTCTCAAAACTTTTGCTCAATGCAAATTTGTTTGTGTTTGCGTTTTTTATGGCCGTTCCCCGAGCGATTTATATAGCATTCCAGCAACGTTGGCCGGCCGACAGCTGGATGGGTATGGGATGGGATACTCAGCACTGAAAGAAATAAAAGTGTAGCAGCAAGAATATTTTAGGATTGGAGAAGACTTTTAGGTCGCAATATAACTAAAAAACAATAGAATTTTGTTTTAACAAATCAAAATTTTGCCACCAGTAGAGATTGGACATTTCTGGCATATTCTTCACTTAATAGAAAATACGTGCATGTGGAAGTAGTGGATGCATTTTACATGAATTGTGCAGACAAGTGAAAGAATTTTAAGCGGAACCTAGCCATGAGTCTTGAATGTGCTGTAAAACGTAAAACTGCAAAAAATAAAAATAACATTAAAAACTTAGAGTTTAGCTAAAAAAAACTTAAGTCGCTATCAGGTCGCAATGGAAAATTTTCAAGTCGCAAATTTGGGAGTGTTTAAGCTCCCTGAAGGAGCGTTTACCAAAAAATAAACGTCCAGTCAATGAAAACACGCTGATCTAAAAAATAGAGCAATTATCACGGTGCGCTGCACCAATCAAAGTGAAGCCAGGCACCTCGGCTCGGTAAATGCTCCAAATGCGTAGACATATGTTTGGTTTATAAACAATGTGCAATGCAGACAGGGGTCAGTCGCTAGTTAAAAATCCACCAGCCTGCTAGCTGCTACCTTAAGTCGCCAGTAGAGAATCTTCAGTTAGTTTGTTCAAAGAAAAGTTGCACACTTTCAATTTTAATTTTTAAGTTATTAAATTCTATTTAATAATAATTGTTGCGTACAAATAGAGGTGCCCTCTACTGAGTGTTTGATTAAGGTGTACTTCAGAACTTTGGCGCATGCGCAACTCTCACCCCTACGCGGGTGACTAGACTTAAAAACAGTTTGTCAAGAGGGGGATGCGCTTAAGGGTATTTAAGCGCAC
>JAODGE020027512.1:0-12963 GCA_027574965.2 Ecitophya simulans
AAAAACAAAATTTAAACATTTCAAAAATTAAAAATTTACAAATAAACTTTATTGTAATTATAATATTATAATAAATATTATTATGCGTAACGCCATAAAAATTGCTAATACATGCATTCTGTATATTGGCGCGACGAATTGTTTGCATAAAAAGTGGTTGACAATTTGATCCGGGCGAAAAATATTAATATCATATTGCACTTAACACTAGTCAACGCACAATTAAACATTCTATACAAATCAATTATTAGTTATCGGGTGAATTTTGATCAACATACCTAGATGATATTCAATTGAGCTTTAACTTTAATCGATGTACAATTAAATATGCTATCAAAATCTTTCTTCACTTAAGTAACGAATTATTTGCATAATTTCTTAATAATAACTTAACACCGGTCGATAATCACCGGTTTAGCAAACTAGTCAGTGACGAACGAATTCGATACGGATACATGATCATAAGAGTACGTATCCGTAATTATTAATCAACATTGCATCTGAACAGCAACATTGCGGTGGATAACATCATCATCTAATATTTAATCCTTTTATCGACTTAGGCGCTGAGATGACTCGTCATGCACAATTAATTTATACGCTTTATTAAAAACTTACTACACAATTAAGTTTAAACGTGTGAATAGCTATAGATGTAGATATTATACAGAAAATTGCAAGACTATTTAAAAATTGACATTATTTTAATTTCCGTCGTAAATTAACTCCTCCAGCCAAAGCGTGTATACCTTGTGCGCATATTTCAGCAACCGATGTTTCTAGAATCGTTCGCTTATTTATAATATATTGTTAATTGGCGTTCGAAAACGAGTTTTATCTGAAGCTCATCTTCGCCGCGTAAAAATATAACATGATTCACAACAAGATTCTTCTTGTCGGGATGTTTGGACGAAGGAAATGTTTGCGTTGTAACATTTTGCAGATTGGGATCAAAGACCACGACGCGTATGAGTCATAGGTTACGTTTATCATAAACAAATATGACGACAATTTGTTGACACGTTATCAATCAATGACAAACGTATATCCTGCATATGTCCTGTATATGATATGAGTAAGATAATGAACTAGAAAGTAACAATAATTTCAACAATAATTTGTTGGTCATTGAAGTATATCTGGCTTTGTATTGAAACATCCTTACAAAACAAGTCAGGTCAACAACAACGCGTAAAACGTCCTTAGGTGTACGTATCAAGTATCGGCTCGTGACCCTGATTGAACGAATCTCTTAATTTCTCACTACGTTGGCGCGTTTATTTATGCGTCTCCGTATTACTTACTCTTTTGTTCATCTAGGAATGATGAGTCTTTGCGCTTTAACATAACGCTCGCATCCTTGACTGAGCAGAGACGTCTAAGGCATGAAAATAAAAAAGCTTAATCATCAGATGCATTGGAGATTATAATTAAAAAAAAAACTTAATTCCAAAATCGAGCAGAAATCTGGTATTGCAATAATACGTCACCATATTGCTCATCATCATCGATTCAACACGTTGTTTCGTGCGAAGAACATTGAACAAGAAAGTGAACAGGAAATCGCATTGTAACAATGCAAGAAAACATAACTTATTATCAGCAACCATTTAGAGATAATGTGGCGAATGATGGGAGCATAATGTTGTTCAAATGCAGAAAATTGTAAAAACGTATGGTGGAAGCACCACATTCAAGAAGGCTTGGTGCACTAATTAGCTCAATAAACACAATGGGAAAGTCCTGGAGCAGCCAAAATTATATGCAGCTTAATCGACGAGTGATGAAGTACAAAGTAAACCAATAGACACCCGCAGCCCTAATAGATTGGCCGCGGCGCACGAATGGTATTTAATGATCTCTTTCATTATTCGACAGACGGATAATTAGCGAATAATTAATAATTATAATTACAGCGTGAGCGCCCGCCGTGTATGCGCGGCGTGTCTGTGCTCGCTGAAGTGTGACCTGGCATCACGTCACAGCGCCGAGCAAAACAGACGAATGCAAAGATAAATGGCGAAGGCACAACGGGCGCAAGGAGCAAGAGGCGAACGAGCAGGAATTAATTACCGATGACTCCGTGATTTGTGATTTAATATCAATATAATTAGATTGTTTTACAATTACTTACAGTTAGGACAGTTAGGTATAATTTGTTCAGAATTCGCCATTTCGTCTCGTGGCGTTTCCTCTTTTCGGTAATCCCATATTTGCTCACAATCGAACAATTAATCAAGACGCGAAATTCATAATGTATTTTTATGGTTTGTGCGTATCTTGGAGACGACTTAATTTCGTCTATTTTACGTCGTTTGTCATGTTACAGTATTTGGGTTTTGACTCGGTTAGCAAAACGGTCCTGTTTTGTTTGTACGCCGACATCGAAACCGTGCGTCAATTCCATGTTCGCGTTGCTGACCCAAATATTCCGCTTCGAGCAAAAAAACTGGCGCCAACTTAGCAAAGTCGCGCTGTTAGCATCCGTAAGCTAAGCCGGCTTAGCCCGCTCTAGTCATTCCGATGCGTTACTCGTGCGAGAGAGCAGTGCGAAAGAAGTGAGCAGAATCACCGTTTCGAGCGTTTCGCAATAGTTGTAAAATATGAAATACGCTCAATGGCATTCCGCATGCGCCGACGAAGGAAAACTAGAAAAATCCAGCGTGCTGTTTGTGTAACCCGATGACATAATAGCGACAAAACTTCGTTCGAGTCGGTTGACATTGATAAATAGTAAAAGAAATAAAATCTAATAAATCTAACGGATTTTTAAGCGCTTTAAATAAGGTCTGAAATGATTTCTGCCCGAAGTCGAGAAGACGCTTTTTAACAAATGGTTACTTGGCACGATTTGGAAATCGATCATTGGCATTATAATTATTAGAAAACATTAAAGAACACTTATATAATTTATGCTTTTTCGTCGTTTTTTCTTTCCATTTTTTTTGAAATTTTGGCAAGATTATGCAAAGTTGTAGCATCCGGTTAAACTTTGGGTCCATCAATGGTACCACCGACACCCGGCGCCCGTTTATGTTTTTATAATTCTGTCGCTTACTTAATTTCAGAGTCCCAACACTTTTTTGTTCTTATTTCCGCAAAACCGTTCTTATCTCGGTACCGTTTGAGTAATTTATTGTTGCCTTAAACAGTCGCGTAGCGCAAGTTCTTGACAAATGTATCAGTTGAAATAAAGTATCATCGAGAATTTTGTAGAATAATGCAAAAATACTGTTACTCTGCCTCTGTTAAACATTTTCTTTTTCTGGAAATGTCTTTGTTGTTGCCCATTCGACATAAAATAACGTTTGATTCGAGTCCAATTGAACCGTAATTATTTCTCATTCTTAATGATTATTCGCACCGATCTACAGAATTCACACATATTCGAACCTTGATTAGTTCACTCAATATAAATTCTAACATTTCCGCTAATCCGACCGAGTTAGCGATATAATTAGCAATAGGTCGTTGTCATCAAAGATAATTTCATATAAGATGTATGCATTAAAACCAAATTAAGTCAAACTTTTAGCTTCAATACTTCAATAAAATTGTATAATTCAGTTGTGACAATCTCGAAATATCCCCGAAAATTAAGATATATAAAAAAATCATCTACTAATAAATATTATTAGAATAAATGCTTTGAACATTAATTTATTTTAATTATTTTAAACAATATTATTTCAAAATAAAAAAACAAATTATAGAAGACATAGGCAAATGCCTATCAAGAATTAAGACCTAATGGTTTAGTAAAGCCATCTTATAGCAGTATTCCCCCTCTATCTCTTCACATAGTTTTTAACATTGAGTTGTTCATCATGGTTTTCTAGTAATATAATTTATTGATATTAAAGTGTGCTTATCATCATAACATATAAAATGTTGCACTTAAAATAGATAATCCTTAAATTGACATCACTTAGAGTTTTGCAAAAAAAAATCAAAATGCTGTTATTCCGGTTTTTTTAAACATATTCTTTTTTT
Source organism: Ecitophya simulans (assembly GCA_027574965.2). Taxonomy (NCBI): domain Eukaryota; kingdom Metazoa; phylum Arthropoda; class Insecta; order Coleoptera; family Staphylinidae; genus Ecitophya; species Ecitophya simulans. The sequence continues at coordinate 3,994 of JAODGE020027512.1, forward strand.
GAAAGGATCTATAAGGTTCGAATTTAAATAACGCATGATTCGAGTCCAATTGCGCCGTAATCATTTCTCACTCTTAAAGATAATTCGCGCTAATTCTCCATAAGAGAAGCTAATTACATCGCGTCCACCTCGTGCGTCAATCATCCTCGTCGGGTGTTAACTCGCCGCGATGCCGTAGTTTAATATGAGCGCGTCAATTCGTTAGTTTTACGGCGCGCCAAGCGAGAGGTTCGCGAAGGCGTTCGCGATTCGGAGCGAAATTCGCCGCGCGCCGGAGACGACGTCGAATGTTGGCCAACGCGTCTCATTTTTTGCCCTCGTCGTCGGCTTGGGTTCGGGCGCATTTTGGTATGTAGGCTTTCCGATGAAGACGACTGCGACTAGGAGCGCGACGACGACGGCCGGTGCTTGTGCTTTGCCCCTGACCCCCGACGGTCACGATGGTATTGACCTCATCTGCAAAACCAATTTGTCCCGACGCCGCCGGCCGCACTACCTACTACGCGGCCGAGTGCCGCGCGGCTGCTTCTTCCTCGCGGCCCGGAGGAGCGCCGACTCTCCTCTCTCTCCTTTTCTTTCGCGCCGCGCCGCGAACGCGACGCGCGAAAAACTGCATCGCCGTATTCGGATAATTGGGTTACGCCAGCGACGCTTCTTTCCAATTCTAATCACCGTCGAATTCTAAGCACCGGCTGCATTCCGCATACTTCATCATGATAACGCGTCGCACTGTGGGGCACGTCCGGTCTCTCGCTCGCCTCTTCGTCGGCCACAAAAGTGAGCGTTCTGATTGCCGCCAGAAATGAGCTTCAGTGCGACGTCATTGTTACGTAGGTATGCAACCCAAAGTGTGCCAACGACGGAACTAAGTCGCTCGACCGTAAAACGTACCCCGAATAGAATGATAGTGCTGAAAATCGTTAAACGTTTTTCTAGCGCGTTTTCTAGGACGGTGAATGCATAAGCCCTTCTTCAAATTTTTGCGGTAACGGGAACAAGTCGTAAAACATAATACCGTAGACGATAAAGTACCCGCAGGACGAAGGCTTTCAAAGTCTTAATTCTCTGATCCAAAAGTCGAATAGTCTTTTGCACTTCTATAAACACTAAAACAAATATACTTTAAATGCCATAAAATATATTGCTTTATGGCCATCGACATCGTCTTCGGCTAGCGAATTTTATTCATATTAATCGTAACTATATTCAATATTAATTACGGATGTATGAAGCTGCGTCGAAATGGGAATTCCATGGAAACACTTGTACTTGTTAGTATCCTGTCCTTTTCGCTGGTCGCTCGCTGCGGATATGTATTAAATAAATATCGAGGTTTATTGCTGTGGCGGACGTGCGCCGAGCTCGAATGTCATTATCAATGCTCGGTACTGTGTTTGTGATAAATTGAATTCATAGAAATTAACCGAGAGTGTAGTATATGCGGCGATCTTCGGCGATTTGTTGGAAAAGTAACATGAATTTTTGGTAGGCCCGTTGTAGTTTATAAATGGTTTTGTATAAATTACAATTGCTAACAAAGACGATACAGGCAAACTCAACGCCCGTCAGATTCTCCGCTTCAGTCGACCATGTTCGCACCTTGATTGGTTCACACAACACGGCGTCTAACATTTCCATAGTCCTCATCAAATCGGAGAAATTTGCTTTGTAAAATTTATAAAACCATTTGCTAACAAAACTGGCAAGCACTTCGGTCACAAGATTCAACGCATATCCACGCACATATTCCAACCTTGATTGGTTCACTTAATATAAATTCCGACATTTGCGTTTATCGGACCAGCATCTACCGGTGCTAAGTTAGCAATATAGTTAGCAATAGGTAGTTTTCTTGCGGTAGAATTACATGTAAAATTATAAACCAAAATGATAAGAAACTGTATTTAGTTGTTATGGCCAATTTAATCCGTGCGAATACTATTGCTATGTGTCGTAAATGGATACGGTTTATTGTCATTTTTGATACACTCCGCACAATTAAAATTGCTATACAAATCTATTATTACTAGCACGCCAATTGTTTTGCCTTACCCTAACCCCAAGCTCTAAGAGATTTTGCAACTTTTCCATATATTTTAAACACTGAAGACACTGATGATATTAAATTGAGCTTAAGACTGGTCGAAGCACAAGCTACTAGAGTCTATCTATACTTAATTTACTCTAATTTTACACGTAATTCTGCCAGCAGTAAATGTTGTTGCTAACTTGACACAGGTCCAACACGTCAGAAGCATTTGCTTCGGTTTTCTATCATTAAATCAAATGATATGTTGATAAACTATTGGTTATCATTAAGTTGATTGCGTTCGCTTAAATTTCGCACTTCCTGCGAACAATTATATTGGTCAAACGCAACGTGTATTATTGCTCGGACAATCTGCGTCTTCGAAAGACGGATGGCCATGCGCCACTACATCCACGACTTTGGCCATAGATACGTCCAGTTACACTCCATTCCGGCATGCCCATAGAGACGCTCGTCGCGATCGCACTCGCCGCGGCGCAACCAGCATATTCAGTTAGTGATAAAACTATTACTTGGGCCTTCTTCCTAACGGCTAACGGTATCGAAGTGTTTCTCATCTCTTGGTTTCTTTGCGCCTTTGCGGCGCAAGTGCGCGCGCAGCGTTCTCGTGCGTTCTCGAGCGCTACGTGCGCCAAGAATGCGCGAAGAAGTTGGCGAGGTGCGCGCAGTGGAAAAACGTTCGCCGAGATTAATAAAACTACTCGGCCGCACCAAACCGGCGGAGCGCCCTAATTACGCCGAAGTTTTAATGTAAATTAATTAAGGCGCAATAATGATGATAATTAATGCTCCCAACTTTGTTCATGCTCGCGCAGAAACGGAAAGCATCTTCGTCGTCGCATTTTCCGACCAGATCGCCGTTCACGTGTGGAACAACGTAACGAACAAGATCGCATTTTTATGGCACGGCGGCGAACGAGAATGCCGTCGATAGCCGACGTTGTAAACGCATAGTAGACGCGCATAATGTAGTAAATGTGGTAGCTTTAATTGCTAAATTATTGCCAATTAAGATTCCCGGCACTGTGTGGTGTGCAGATGAGATTGAAAAAAAAAAGACCGGAATCGAAAAACGGTTCGCCTTTACGCTGGAAGCGTACGCCCAAGACGGATGGCGAGTACAGTGTGGTGTAATTTACCAAGTTGCCTAATGAAATAAAGATAAAATTTTCAATTTTACAACCGTCTCGAACGGTAGGACACCAAATTAATTAAACATTCTCCGTACTACATGAACTATTTGTTGCGCATTTAGTAATAGAAGATGAAAGGAGTTTTCCTTGTTATACCTATAGCGTTTGGTATGTTTATCTTGATCATTATCTGGTACATGTAATTAATTATTTTGAATTATCTACGCTTACTTTCTCGTTGCGTCCGTAAAACTGCTTAGATGCCTACTAGATTTATCATTTGTATCATTTGGTTTTACTTTCTTTGAATTAAATAATTGGTGATAAAAATAATTGTTTCGAAATATTTAAGAGGAGGTTCTAGTCACAAATACATGTTTTTTTAAACTTTATTTTTATTTTTAGGGGCTTGAAAATGTATGGCCAAAAAGATATTTTTCTATATAATTGATGTTAGGAGTTGTATATAACGCATTAGACGAGAAACAGCCGAAAAACGGCTTGCTCAAACTATAGACGAAACAACAACCGATTTTGATGTTTGACAGCTCAAATTAAAACTTATTCAATTTAGGAGTCCTAAAAAATATTATATATATAATTTTAAATATGTACTAATAAATGCTAAACAACGTTTTTTTTTTCATAAAACATTTACATTTGCATAAAAAAAAATTATTAATTTACGTTAATTTTTGGACCCATTCCTTCATGAGTGGCATACGCCAATCAAGGTTTAAAATTTCATGAAACAAAAAATAAAAATAAAACGTTTAACAATTGCAGAATAGTAAAGTCTATTTCTATGAAAGAAAAAAAACTGCCATACTTCCAGCTGCAAGGCTTCCCAAAACAAATCTTCCACCACCACCTTGCAGCAAAGCATAACCTTGCAGATTGACATACAAAGTGCATACCAATGGGAATAATGCAATAATAGCATCAATGGAATGTGCGACCTATAACCGTTGGTTGAAGGAGTAGTTGTCATCCATAGCCACAACAGTAGCTTACTACGTGACCGACGCGCCGTCGCACGTCGCGCACCTCCCATGCAAACACAAACCCGGCGATTAACGTTATATTAGAGTGGACACCTTGCTGCGTGTTCGGGCGTCGGGCAATGTTACCGGTGTGCGCCGCGGCGCTGGCGAGCCTTCGATCTTCCTCGCGCAGACTGCGCGTATGCTCTCTGGTTCTTGACTCTCGCTCCGCGCGCATGAACATTTGGTTAACGACACACGTGAAGATGCCATTGAGCGCACGCCAAGCACCCATGCGATATCGCCAATTTCGTGTTAATTACAACGCGTCCGACCGAGCGAGAACGAACCCCAGCGTTTTTCTGGTTTCGCCGACGCTTTATCCGTCAATTAACAATTCGCGATCATTTAACGATTCGAATGATATCGCGCCCGGTGTGAATTAATTTCTTTGGCAAACTGCCAATCTGCTCGGCATCGGCAAATAATCAGCAGCGATTGCAATCTGCTGCAGCATCTCGGCTTCGAGGCGTGTGCGGATTGTGCGTATGTTTAAGCAAATCGGCGAATTCTATTATGCGGTTAACGAACTTTTCCCGAAACGCCAATAATTATGCGCTGCGACCGAACCGATCGACGAGCATGCGCAGCGGTTTCTTCGGCGCTGCGCTCTCGATGCTCTCGTCGATCTCGAACTGTCGGTGAACTGTTAGACGAGCCGAACAATCGCAGCATCTTCGCGCTGACCGTGAATGTTGGTGTTACGGTTGCGCAATGCTTATGATGTTCATAATGCGCATGAGTGTGAGTACATAAAGTGAAGATCGCCGTGTGCGCCGTTCGTCCGCTCTATTTAGGGAATTTGATTGATACTTCTCGTGCGTCGGTTTGCTCCTCGCGTGTTTTGGCCACGAACGGTTTTTTTGATGGACTTGCGCATTGCACTCGCATCGGTAACACTTACGACCGTGTCTAACAGTACATCTTCGATGCGCATTAAAAAAAATTGTATTAATCTGTTTTTCATCGAGCCGCTGGCGCTCATTTGGTAATGAAATTGCTAAACTTAATTATGGTAAGTGTCGGGCATTAACTGCGCACCGGAAATTGTATTGAAATAGATGTATTTCGTCTTGAATCGTTCATTTTACGTTCGTTTTATTGACACGTCCTAAAGAAACTGCAACTCGTCCTGTCGCAATTGGGTGCACGTTGTCGCTGCCAAACCTAGGTTGGTTCGACGCAAACCCTTTTGCTTGGCCGATTCTGGTAGTAAACTTTAATTCAATTTGAATGACACGTTCGGAGAACATTAACTTTTGAGAAGTTTAAATGCCTCTTGCTCAAGCGCGCTGCACAATTAAATTTTATAGGAAATCGAAACGACGCGTCTTGAATCGCGTAATTCATTTAAACATCAAATTATTTGCATCCGAATGGTGCGGCGAATGCAGTAGACGAATAGAGTTTGACGCGCCGACCTCGACGAACGGACGAGTGATTTGTCAATATTTTTATACAGTATTTGCTCGCGCAATTATTAGCCTCATGTCGCTCGTTAGAGAAATTGTTTGCATTTAAATGCAAATGTAAATATTTGGCTGTCTAAAATGTTGTTTGCGTTTCGGTAGCAACAAACGCATTGCAACGCGCTAACAAATTCGACGCGATGAGAACTGTTTTATAGCTATTGGCATAAAACACTTTTATTTATACATTCGAGGAGCATCATTAGCAATGTCTGTCTATTAATTGGATGTATTGATCAGAGTTCTTTTTGCCAAAATTTCAATGAGTTCAAAGCTATTATTTCAGCATAATCATGAGAGTGGTTTGGCAAAGTCAGCGAAATTGTAATCACATAGTTTGTTCCAAATACGTCTTCAATTAAGACGAAATTATTTGTGTGAGTCAAAGCCAGCGTCGACTTTTTTGAGAAATGTTGCGCTGAGTAATAAAAAGTGAGCCGCTTTTTGACAAACAGGTCGAACGGTAGCAGAAGATCGTGAGCAATAGCAAAAATATATATAACCGATTAACTTGTTGTTATATTTAATTAAAATCAGTTAAATTTTTAGTAAACAATATAACGCTCATTACTTATTGTTCCACCCAATACAATGTACATACAATAATTTGCCACACATAATTTTCTCACTTCAATTTATTGTAGAAAAATGAAATAGGTCAGTGACAAAACGCACATTACATATTACTCTGCCCAAAATTTTTCGAAGACAACGAAACCAGCGACACTATTCCACGATAATGCCAATATAATTTGTCATAGAAAGACCTTCAGAGTCTCGCAATCAGATTCAAATACGTATGTGAGCTCACCATGCTGTGTTACACAGAACAGCATACTCACGAAACCATCTATTATTTAATAAAATCCTAATAATGCCTTTGATAATAGTAGTTTCCACAAATTAAACTTTTATCTCTCATCTGATGCACTGGAAGGCGCGCACTTGTACGTTCCACGTGCAGCTACCTGTGCTTCGCGTACGATTTCACTCGTAAAATTCTAACCAACGCAAAAAAGTACACGAAAGCCAATAAATGTGTTAAAAGACGTGTGAAAGATGTGACATGATGATACGGCTCATGGCAAAGGCGTTGCGCTGGCGCCGCGCTGATGGAAAAACTGAAGGTCTAATTAATGCGCCGCGCCGCTCTGCTCGAGTGGCGATAACGCGACAGCATTATCAAGTTATTAATAAATAAATTAACGCTCGCGGTGTGTGCGCAAGCGGCGAGCTTCGCGTCCGTTAATAATAGGTTTTCGCGACGTCCGCGCAGACGTTTCAGCGGTCCGCTGCGCGCGGGCAGCGCAGACGTCTGGCAGCAATAAATATTAAATAATTAGCGAATACTTTATACGATAAACACAGTTTTATATCTAAATTATTGCGCGGATGGGTGTGCGCGCCACGCACGAGCTTGACAATCAGCTCGTGACGCGTCGTAATTTATCGCTTTTAAATGCATAAGAAACTCGATTGAGAAACAATTACCTACGTTTCAGTGCGTCTCTTTGCTTTCGCCTGCGGCCCATGCGACAATGTAAGTGTCGATTTCGTCATCTTCGTCGAACTTGTCGGGCGCTTCTCAATTACGCGTAATTGGACAAAATGCAAAAGCGCAACGGAATTAACTAATTTAGGTACGGCACGGTGCGTTTCGTATTTTGTTTAATGCCGGCATGAAGTCGTTCGGAGGTCGCGTGAGTTAAAACGTTAAAGAACGAAGAAGACATAAACATTCGGTAATGGCGTGGGTTTTGCCGAAGACCATATGAAAAAAGATTCACTTTCGGCGTGGCATTCGGCGTTCAGTCTCGTGCGGTTCGTCGCGTAATTAGGCAGTTACTTCAATTTTGGTGGAACGCTGCTTTTTCGTGGAACTCAATTCCCTATCCGCCGAAGACGGAAGACAATGTCTTGCCACACTGCGCAATGGACTTAATGTAGGGAGCGCAAGAAGTCTAATAAATTAGTACGACTCAATTCGCGCATTTAAGCATACCCACAGCAGACTTTTTCCGTGGACGGGATTCCTCTGCTTCTTTTTCGGAACATAATTAACCCTCGTCAAGGTACCCACAAAACTGTACCGACAAAAATTCCGAAATATAGTCCCATAAAAAATTACATGGGGGTTATCAAAAAACCGCGATATTTTGACATAATTTACATATAAAATTGTCTCAGCTTTCGAATTACACCAGTTTCATTAAAAATTATTCGGAGTCAGATGCACGTAAAAATAAATGTCTGCCATAAAATCACTGTTGTATATCTTTACCTTGCCATATTTTGACATAATTATAGCACTAGTTTCATCAAAAATTATTCATCGTAGCTATATCAAAATACAGGCTTGATATATAGAGTAAAATTTAGTGCATAATTAATGGAACTTCGCTAAAAGTAGCCAAGTTTGGTATCAAACGATATAGAATTTCACGAATGTTTTGTTTTTAATAGTTATCTTAATTAAGGTGATAACATTTTTGTATTTATAAATAATGTCAACCAAAGATTTGTAACCTAGAACTTCTTCAATAAAGGACCAATGTTACGGAGTGCCGGAACAGTAATGTATTTTCTATGGAACTATATTTCGCAATATTTGTCGGTACGATTTTGTCGGCAGCTTGACAGAAGTATACAATTAGCAGTTTAATGCTGCACATGAGTAACTTTATACGTTTTTAAGCAGAGGCCGATTCCAATAACCATCCAGTCACGACGCCTGAATCACAACGCAATCGGACAGAAAGAAGGCGCGATAAAAATATGCGGTAGTCGCTTTCACAATCGGCAATCGGCGTAATTAACTTGAATCACAAAACATCATTCAGGTGTGCGTCGCTGGCTGCACGGATGTGGGCACTTATCGATTATAACGTGCATAAACGCTAAAAATATTGATGAGACCAACCATCAGAACGGTGTTTACTCGAAAAAACGTAATTACATAATTATAAAAATTGAGACTTGAAAATTGAGCATCACATCTATCGAACATGTGCTTACACAACAACCTAATAAACTTTTGAGCAGCTGCCGACATTCTCATATTTTTATTAATATAACAAAACAACGAAACAACTAATTATGATTAAATTTGTGTAAACAATTTAATAATATTCCAAATATTTTCAGCACAATGCGTTGTATGAACCAAACAAAGAACTCTAGTGCTTCCTATTATTCTACATACAATTTTAAGTAATTAATTAGGTATGATGATTGTCTGATATAATCTGATATAATTACAAATTATAATGCGCCAC
>JAODGE020027514.1:0-29030 GCA_027574965.2 Ecitophya simulans
GCCCTCCCCCTGCGCTCCGCTCCCCGCCGCACCCCCACCCCCCCCCCCCCTCTCTCTGACTCACTACTCGTAGGAAGTGGAATCGTGGACAATCTACTCAGCGGATAATAATCCCACCGCAAGAAGCACTTTAAACAAGCCAGCATTCGGGTCTCTCTGAGCAGGACACGGGAAAGGTCGAGAGAACGTGCATACACACAGAACAGCGGGACAGTATGCCACCAGCGCCCAATGGGAAGCAAGGACAGAAGGAGGAGCCGGAGATGTCCCCATTCCTTGGCCGCGAGCTGCGCGTGGAGTTGACGGATGGTCGCGTGATTGTGGGTACCCTCATCGCTTATGAGGGGAGTGGCGATTTGCTCCTCCAGGGCGCCGTGGAGCAGCGCCGGTACAAGGATGGCGAGGTGGCGGTGCGCGGGGTCAATCTCCTCGCCATTCCATTCCAGTACGTGAAGGGACTTCAGCGCCGCCTCCCGGGGAACGAGCTCATTCAGCCCGCTGCGGAGAAGCCTGAGGAGCCTCTCGCCGCTTAGGAGAGCGGAGGCAGGGACAGAGGCAGGGAGGGGAGGAGGTGCCAAGATGTGTAAGGTACACTTGTGTGTGTGTGTGTTTCCCCCCATTGCATTTCTGGTGCCTCACTCCCCTCTCCCAATGGAAATATACGCCTCGCTGGCAATACCGCTGTCTGCTTCTTACATGCACCAGGCTGGAGAAGAGGGAGTGATGGGTGGCAAGAGGGACCTCTTGCCACCCATCACTCCCTCACACATACACATGCGCACGCGCACCTTGCTCCCCAGGATCGCATACATGCATGCACATGCACAGTCACATCCGCACGACACACACACACACAACGCTAACACACTCCCTTTTCTCTGAACGTCTCCGTTTGCGAGTATTGGTATGTATGTTGTGTGTGTGCTTGTAATGGGTGCGTGGGAGTACTTAACTTTAGCGTGAAGGGCTGTTGTGGATGCTATCTTCATTTTGTTACTATCCTAACCCCCATTAATAAGGGAGAGAGAAAAATGATTATGGTGGCAATAGCGAGTCACTTAGTGTGATGAGACACACGGATTGATTCACAGAGTGAGGGGGAGGAGGGCCTTTATGTCGCTCTCCCCCCCCCCCATCCACCCCAGCCTCAGTACTTCTCACCCCCTGTGCGTTCATATGGACCTCATTGTTCTTTATGATTTCCTCATTTGCCTCGCCAGTAGGGGCATTCGTGTGTCACACGTACCACTTTATATTTGTGCTAAACTATCTTCTTGATATAAACATTAATAGGTAATTGTTTTGTCTCAGCATTCTTCATTTAGGGGTCTTGCCATCGCAATTATCAACACGCACACGCGCACACACACAGCGTGCACGCGGAGGAGGAAGGTGGAAAAGTGGCAAGGATAGCTGTGACCGAAGTCGAGCTCACTTACGCACACCTGGCTAGACGGAGACCGTTTAACAGCATAACAAAAGAGAGAAAAAGGGACGGAATCAAATAATAATAATAATAATAAAAGAGCGTGCGCGGAGAGCCCTGCAGAGTCGATCACTCGCGTGACTCTCTCCCGTTATCTTTTCTCTTTTTTTCCCCCGTTATTACTATTGTTATTATTTCGTGCTCACTGTTAGCGCTTATTTAGCGTTGCCTTGATCATTTGGTTTCTGATTTTTTTTAAAAAAGGAAAAACCCTCTCCATTCTCCGCAACCAACTGGATAAGAGGGGAAACACGGAAACTAAGACTCACCGCTCGCTGCATATTTATATGTAAATATATAACGTTTACTTGGTTAAGTTTACTACCCGCTGAAGCGCGACTATTCGGCAGATCTAGAAGTGTCCACAGAGGGAGAGAAAGAGAGGCAGAGGCCCCGCACGCATCACAGCGTTAGTTAGCCTACAGAAACACAGTTCTCCATACTTTATTATTACTACTAACATATATTATTATTTTTTGTAGCTGCCCCTGTCTTGGAGCGAGAGGAGTCGAATTGAAGCACCCAGCAAACGCTAGCTCACCTGACAGCAAGTGAGCAAAGATGATGACGATACTTTGGGTTCTGATCACCGCTGGCGCCGTGCCAGTCTTCAAGTGTGCGTCGTTTCTCGGACTGGTCGCCTATGGGATTGTGGTGTGTGGCTTGCGCAATGCCTGGTGCCGCACCTTCATGCTGGCGGGCCCCCGCACATCACGCCAGGTCCCACCGCAGCCCATCGCGTACTGCCAGCAGCTCTCCGCTCAGCAGCTGAACCGCGCGTATCGTGAGGGTATGCTGTCGGTCGTGGAGGTGGTGGAGACGTTCATCCAGCACATCCAAAATGTGAACCCTTACATTAACGCAATGGTGTTTGAGTGCTTTGACGAGGCGATGGAGACCGCCAGGAGGGCGGAGGCCACCTGGGTGGCCTGGCGGAAGGACAAGTCGAAGCCAGAGCCCAGTTGGCTGCTCGGCGTGCCCTGCACCATCAAGGAGTGCATGGAAGTGATCGGCTGCCCGAACTCCTCCGGGCACCCATGCCGCAAGGACGTCATTGCTGTAAACGACAGCCCTGTGGTGCGGAACTTCCGTGAGGCCGGCGCCATCATTCTCGGGGTCACGAATACGAGTGAGCTCTGCATGTGGTACGAAAGCTCCAATTACAACTACGGCATCACTTGCAACCCATTTGACACGCGCTGCCTCGTGGGAGGTAGCAGCGGAGGCGAGGGAGCGGCCGCTGGTGCGGTCTTCTCCACCTTCAGCATCGGCAGTGACATTGGTGGATCTATCCGCATGCCTGCCTACTTCAACGGTGTGTATGGGCACAAGGCGAGCCCGCATTACATCTCCAACCTTGGCCAGCACCCAGGAGCCAAGTCGTCCGCGAACCATTACATGTCCACCGGCCCCATCACCCGCTTCCCAGAGGACCTCATCCCACTTAGTAAAGTGGCAGCGCAGGGTGGCTTCCAGATGGATCCCAAGCAGTTCCCGCCGTGCTCGCCACTCGACAAGGTGCTCAACCTCCAGAAGCGACCGCTGCGCGTGTATGCACTGGAGGATTTTGGCCTTGCCTTCATTAAGCCCTCTGCCAGCGAGGTGGAGGCTGTCCACATCGCAGCCGAGGCCCTGCGCGAGCACGTGGGGGCCGAGGTCACATACATCAACGTGCGCACCCCATCCCGCAGCTCTGGCGGCAAAGTGCCAGAGGTGTTCAAGCCCTTCGCCAACGTTCTCTCCATGTGGTCATCTGTGCTGACCACGGATCCAGCCGAGACCAGGTTCAGCGAAATCATGTCCGAGGGTCACGTCCCGCCAAACGTGAACTGGCTAGCAGAGGCGTTCCGTTGGCTGTGCGGCCGCTCCGGCCACACCCTCCCTGCCATCGCCCTGAGCGTACTGGAGACTCTGGAGCGCATGGTGCCATCGTGGCTGGGCATTAGCAACGGCTCCACTATCGTTCCCTTTAAGGCCGAACTAGAGAAGCTGCTCGGCGACGACGCAGTCATTATCGCGCCTACCTTCCCCAAGCCGGCCCCACGTCATCACTTCGTGCTCTGGTGCCCCTTCCAGTTCCAGTACACCGCCGCCTTTAACGTGCTCCAGCTGCCCGCCACTGCCTGCCCCGTGTGGACCCCCGACCTGCACGGCATGCGCAAAGCCCCGACGCCGGCCGAGTGCCGCGCCAAACAGCTCCCAGAGGATCACCACCTGCCAAAGGGAGTCCAGATTGTCTCATCAACGTACAGGGACGAGCTCTGTGTGAGCACGGCCATCGCCCTCAACGATATCTTAGGTGGGTACCGTTACCCCGGATGGGCTCAGCTGGAAGGCGCGGACTACTGAAAATCACACACACACACAGGGAGAGAGAATCATGGTTTCCTCGATACCCCTCCATGTGCATGCAGTCTGTGATAGAGAGGGGAGGGAGGGAGGGGGAGGAGGTGCACATGAGAGTGTTGCTCAGTATTTAGCCTTTGTGTGGGTTTCTTTTTCTACTGGTGTGTCGTTGTTGATGGTGACGCAACGAAACAGAGAGAAGCGCGTTGTTTTTAAAAAAAATGAAGAAAGAGCAAAGAAAGGGGAAAACAGAAGAAAACCTAAAAGAAAGAGAAGATAGAGAAGGCAAACGAAACGTGTGGGGGGGAGGTGCGCTTGGCCTGATAAAACAGTATCGTCACTTTGTAGCGTGAATTTCTCTTGACTTTCCTCCGACACACTCTCCGACGTCCACCGCCGCACTCCATCATTGCGGTTTGCTGGTGGGCGGGGGAAAAAAGTATGGAGTGCATGTGTCATAAGCGGGAGGAATAGTAATAATAAAAGTGTTGATGAGGAGAGGAAAATCAAGGAATGCACTGCGAAGAAGGCTCACGTGTGTGCGCACGCGCACTGGCCCAAGCCCTCGGACGTATAGAAGCCAGCGAAGCATTGCACCATCACGCTCACGTCTTCTCTTTCTTAAATGCGTATATGTGCTTACACATCCGCACCTCTACTGTACTTGACAATGTGTCGACGATGCCACGTCTTCTTCCGTCCCCTCCTGTTGTTGTTGTTGTTTTATGGAGAGGCACAGTGCATTTAATGGATGGGGAGGAGGTGGGGACCAGAAGGCGAGGGTCAAGCGTACCGCCGCTGCTGTCCCCTATCGTCTCCTCGCCATCTAATTCCCCCTCTCCAGCTCCGCTGGCTCTCCCGTCTCTTTGAACACTATCCGTATTGTGACACGATCAGCAGCATGACAGCTGGAAATAGAGGAGAGGCGAGGGCGGGGATGGCGCAGTAGAGAAAAACTGGAGAGGGGAACTGCACACACACATGCTCACGTGGAGTGAGAGGATGTAATCCTCCTTTATAAACATATGTGTACATAAAGACACTCTGCGAAGGCGGTGGTAGCTGCGTGTATGTGTTTTGTGTGTGCGGGGTTGATGTTGGTACATAGATACGCACACATACACACACACACCTCCGTAAAGTGAGACAGATGGACAATGAGAAATACGCGGAAGACTAGGTATAGCGAGTCCGCGGTGTTGTTGTTGGCTATTCATATTACTATTTACTACCGGTTAGGGCGAGGCCTTATGGTGCGACCACGCGCGTGTGATTATTAATTATTTTCTGTGTATTCGTCAAGGCCCCCATTTCAGAAAGGGGAGGGGGGCGTGTATGTGTGTGTGTGTGTGTGTAAGCGAACTGTATAGCCTTAGCAACACCAGCACTCTTATATATATATATATATATATATAAGAAAGCACTCCAACGATACTTCGTGCGTGCATGTGTGTTGTTTTGCTCTGTTCTTTCTCTCTTTTCTTTTCTCGTTTTCCTAAGAAAGAAGAGTCTCTCCAGGAATAGTTTCGACGGAGTGCAAACCAATTGTTTTATCAGCATGTTTATCTGAGGGTCCCCCCTCCCCTCCTCTCTCGTTCTCACCTTAGCCTTTCCACTCTCACTCAGCTGTATATATACATATATACAGCTGAGTGAGAGTGTACGTGTCGGCGGATAATCATGTTCATGGCAAGAGCGCAACTAACAAACTATACATGCACCGTTCTTTCTCCCCCCCCCCTTATCTTATCATTACTGAACTTATATATATAGCTTGACGAACGCGGTGTCGAAGCGGCAGGCACACGCACATACACAAGCATCGAGTGAGCACAAGAAAGCTAGCATATATATATATATATATTTGTAATCACAAGCACAGTCTCCACGCTCATTTTGAGGTTGAGACACGAGAGTTTGTGTAGTGATCATCATTGACGAGTGAGCTTGAGAAGAGGAGTCTGGCGCCTCTGTTTTACAATATATATATATATATTCCGCAAGAGGCACACCACACTGTAATCGACGTCCACTTATAGCCAATGTCCCTCACAACTGCCTTTCCCTTTCAAGCCTTCGTGGGCGACCTGAAGACGCGTAAGGTGATGGCGGGAAAGGGGGGGGTGTCGCTCTCGATACTTACCTCAGAGGATATGGCGCGCGTCGCCTTTGTGGAGGTGCGCACCCGCTGCGGCCAGGAGGACAAATCCACGCCGTGGCTGCCGGTGACCCGCAACGGCACCTCATACGCCACGTTCTATGATACACGCATGGGTAACTTCGACGTGCGCACCTTTCCCTCCCAGACCTGCTCAACATGCACGAATGCGCAGACGGGGAAGTTTGGTAATGAGCGGTGCAACGGGCACTTTGGGTACATCAGCATGCCACGCCGCTACCCCAATGATCTGGCCCTGGGTAGGGAGAAAGTGTACGTGATCAATCCCCACCTTGCCGAGGAGACGGAGCAGCTTCTGCAGGGCGAATGCTTCTTCTGCCACCGCTTTCGCGTGCCAGACTTTGATGTGCAGAGATACCAGCAGGCGCTCAGGCTCATGGATGCCGGCCTCATTGGCGACGCGCTTCACTTGCTAGATGTGGTGGTCAATTCGCGCGGCCAGACGATGCGGAATAAACACCAGCGGGACGCAAACGAAGAGGTGATTAATGAGGTTCGTGCAATGTGTGAGCACGTGGACCGCATCTTGAGTGAGAAGGCCCCCTCCACCACCATCACCAGCACCACTGATAGCGTGGAGGAGGAGGAGGAGGAGGAGGAGGAGCGCCGCAAGAAGAAGTCCGCAACAGACATTCGCAACGGCATCTGTCGTCAGGCCCTGCGCGAGTTCAGGGAGTACACCAACGTGTGCACCCACTGCCACTGCATCTCCCCCCGCATCACTACGAAGAACGGTCACCTCTTCTTCTTTTTCAGCAAAAAAAACGCCGACTTCAACGTCGCCAACGGGGCCCTGACGCAGGCGCAGCTTCGCGACTGGGAGATGGTGAACCGGAGCCACAAGCGCAGCCACACCTACTACTACACCTCCGAGGTGCGGGAGCACATCAAGGCTCTGTGCCAGCGCGAGGCCGACATCCTTGGTGCAATCTTCCCGCACCTGGGCGAGTCCGCTGTCCACATGCCGTATCCGTGCCCGCTGCCCTCGAACCTTCTCTACAAGGCCTTCTTCCTCGATAAGGTGCTCGTTCCCCCGCTGCCACTGCGACTGTCGTCTGGGGTGCAGGTGAGTGAGTCTGGTGTCATCTCCCCTGACGACCACACCCGTGGGCTTTCCTCCGTGCTGGACTTTGTGGAGGAGATTGAAACCTACTTCACCCTCAAGAACCGCTCCACCCCGGAGCGCAACCTGGTGTCCGCATCGCAAGAGATCGCCCACGAGTCCAACCTGCGCAACCTCCAGGCCACGGTGACAGAGGTGTACACGGACATCCTCGAGGGATTTGCCAAGAAGGAGGGACTCTTCCGCATGCACATGATGGGGAAGCGTGTGAACCAGGCCTGCCGCAGCGTCATCTCGCCCGACCCGCTGGTGGAGCCCAACGAGGTGCTTCTCCCACGTCCATTTGCCCGTCAGCTGACCTTTCCGGAGCAGGTGGGTGGCTTCTCCTCCGCACGGACGCAGCTGCTGAAGCAGTGCGTGATCAATGGCCCCAACACCTACCCTGGCGCCACGCATCTCGAGGTACGTCTTGCGAGTGGGGAGGTGCGCTTCGTTGATCTTGCCGCGCCGGAGCAGACGCGTCGTCAGCACGCTGTGAAGTACTTCGCGCTCGCTCAGGCAGGTACTCTCATTGTGCATCGCCACATCCTCGACGGTGATCGTCTCATCTTCAATCGGCAGCCGACGCTGCACAAGGCCTCGATGATGGGGTATCGTGCGAAGGTGCTCTCTGGGCTGAAGACGCTACGCTTCCACTATGTGAATGGCAAGTCATATAACGCGGACTTCGACGGAGATGAGATGAACATTCACGTCCCACAGAGCATCGAGGCGAAGGCGGAGTTGGAATGTCTCATGGATGCCAATCTCAACTACCTCGTCCCCACCTCCGGCAAGCCGATTCGTGGGCTTATTCAGGACCACATCGTCGCAGGAGTGCTGCTCACTCTCCGCGATAAGTTCCTCGACAGGGACACGTTCGTGCAGTATCTGTTCAACGCCATTGCCCCCTACATGCGGATGCACAGCAGCCCTCTGGCCACCAACGCCACACTGACAGAGGCCATCCCAGTCCCAGCCATCCTGCTGCCGCATGCGCTGTGGACCGGCAAGCAGCTCATCTCCTCCATTGTGCGATACGTGACGGGCGCGGTGTGCGGCAAGCGGCAGCACACCGACGGCGTAAGTTTGACCGGTACGTCCCTCGTCCAGCCGAGTGCCTACGCCACTACCGACACCCGTACCGGCAACCTCATCACTGTGCAGCGCGGCGGCATGGACGACGACCGCGTCCTTTTCCTCAACAGCGAGCTGCTCACCGGTGTGCTCTGCAAGAACCAGCTGGGGCCCGCGAACCTCTCCGTCGCCCACGTAATTCACGAGATCTTTGGCCCTCACATGGTCGGTGAGCTCTTTGGTGCCTTTGGGCGCGTGCTGACACTCAGCCTGCAGCGGGAGGGCTTCTCCATGGGGATGGACGATATGTGTCTCGTCATGGAAGGCCGCCGCGCCGAGCTGCTGCGTGAGCTGGACAACACACCGCTGAACCTGCCCTCGGATGAGGCTGTGGTGATGCCCGCCATCATGACCCTCGCCACGCGACTGCAGAAGGAGTTCGTCCCGGGGAGAATGCTGGTGCCGTTTCCACACAATCAGCTGCTCATGATGACCATGTCCGGGGCGAAGGGGAGCAACACCAATGCGATTCAAATGGCTCTCGGGCTCGGCCAGCAGCTCTTCGACGGGCGCCGCGTGCGACAGATGAACTCTGGTAAGACCCTCCCCGCCTTCTTCATTGGCGAGAAGCGTGCGCGGTCCTTTGGCTACGCGATTGGTCGCTTCTCCTCTGGCATTCGCCCACCAGAGTACACTATCCACGCCATGGCCGGTCGTGACGGGCTGATCGACACGGCAGTGAAGACGTCGCGCTCTGGCCACCTGCAGCGCTGCCTGATTAAGGGCATGGAAAGCCTGATCGTCCACTGGGACCACTCCGTGCGCGACGCCAACGGGAGTGTGATACAATTTATCTACGGCGGTGACGGGATCGACCCGATGAAGGCATCCACACTGCAGGCGTGGGAGATGACGAAGGAAAACGTGGTCGAGATGGGCCGCAAGTTCGGTGTCGACACGGGCGCCGCCTCACTTTCCGGCGAGGAGCTCATCACCAACGACGGCAAGCGCCACCGCTGCGACGAGACGGAGGCAGCGGTAGCGGCGGCCGTGCAGCAGGCGATGGCGGATGCGGAGGTGGAGCGGGACCCCTTGCCGGCCCACATGAAGCGCAGTCTGCACACCTACCTCGCCAGCAAGGCCAGCTACACGCTCTTTCGGAAAGTGTCGCAGGTGGCGCGGTGGGGCGCGCAGGGCAATACCACCCTGAAGCTCCGCGAGAAGCATCAGGAGAACGTCAACTACTACGGCTCCGTCCTCGAGGACGTGGCTGCGCGCCGGCGCGTGCGCAGCTACTGCGAGGCTGGTGAGCCGGTGGGACTGCTCGCTGCCCAGGCCGCCGGCGAGCCCTCCACACAAATGACGCTCAACACCTTCCACAGCGCCGGGTCAACCGTGACGCACGTGACGGAGGGCATTCCGCGTCTCCGTGAGCTGCTGATTCACGCCTCCGTGCAGAAGAGCGCTGTCATTGTGCCGGTGGAGAGGGCGCGTGAGGTGGACGAGGTCGCGATCAGCCGAATCCTCAGCGCCGGTGTCGCCACGAAGCTGGCTGACTGCCTGGCGTGCGGCGGCACCGGGCTGGGGGCGGTGGGGAAAGGCTATCACTTCCATGTGACCCGCACCGCGGAGGGCGGCCAGCTCGTGGTGGCTCTGCTCTTCTCAAAAGCGCTGCTGGAAAGGACGCAGGAGCACATGTGCATGACCAGGGCTGAGCACGTGAAGTCCTTCACGATGGCGCTGCGTGCCTTTGCGAAGCAGGTGGTGGCGGCGCTGCGTGGCCGCACCCGCGCGGAGAAGGAGACTGGCGCTGGCCTCACGAATGACGCTGTACAGGACCCGAAGATGCTGGGTGCCGCCCTCGGCGACGACGACGATGACGAAGGCAATGCTAACGAGTTGAGTGCACTAAAGGAAGACGAGGACGAAGACCGCTCCACTCAGGCCTCCACGCCTGCGTTTGTCTCCAGGAAAGGCGACCCTGGCATCATGAATGACCCGATGGCACTCCTGCGCAATGAGGAAACGCTACTGGGTGGCTTCCGCAACCACCACGGCAGCGACGACGAGGACGACGACAGCGACGATGACGAGGAGGAGGATGGGGACGAGAATGGAGAGGCTGGCGACGCGGCGACGTCGAGGCGGCGGCGCCAGAAAGCGAGCAGACGCCGCGCCCACAGAGCGCCCGAGGAGGAGGACGGCGACGACGACGATGAGCTGGTGTTCGGCCCTGGCTCGTTCCGCCTGAGCATCCTCTCGCACGATACCTTTGACAGCATTCAGGCCACCTACGGCAACAAGTTCCAAGTGGAAATTGCCCCGCTGAATCGCACCGCGCAATCTACACAGCTGCCCGATGATCTCTTCATTGTGAACGTTGGGATCAGCTTGCCGCCTGGTGCTGTGGCCGTGATCCCTGATGTATTGGACCGTGCCCTGAGCCTCCAGACCTTCAGCACATGGCTGCCGCAATTCGACTCCATCAGTTTCACCCGCAACGCGGGTGACAGCGCCAGCGGTGAGATGGTCTTTCAGGGCCCCACGGCGTCTATGCGAAACGTGATGTCCTTCCTCTCCCTCTTCACAGTGCGCGCGAGGGCGATCAAGACGCACAAGGCGAGGTCCACGGACATCCAGCAGATGTGCCTCCACTGCGGTGTGGAGAGCGGGTACAGGGCGCTGCTGGATGAGCTGGATAAGTTATTCCGGAGGTACGCGGTAGATTACCACCACCTCACCCTCATCGCCGACTCTGCGACGCACCGGGGGAAGTGGGAAAACTTCAACTACACAGGTGTCATCTCGCACAGCGCAAGCCCTCTCTTCCAGATGACCTTCGCCTCCTCCAAGCGCTTCCTGCACACGGCAGTCACCCGGGGCATCGGAGATGAGCTGAACTCCATCAGCTCAGCTATTATGGTGGGCGAGCGACCAAGGGTGGGTACAGCGTGCGTGAAGGTGACGCAGGACACCAGCATCCTTCGGGACATTGTGGAGAAGAACATTGCGTAATGCTAGATGGAAAAGTGAGGGGAGCAACTGCAGTCAAACGATCAAGGAACTGTGAAAGCACAGCACAGCACGCACGCCCCTCTCCCTCCCTGTTCGTCATTGTAGTTGGTGCGCGTGGGGGTGTCACAACTCCCCACCCCCACAATCCATCCGCGCAGACGCACGCCCTTCATCAATGCACTCCTCCAGTAAGTTTGATTTATTGGGGGAAGTGATAGTATTGGAGAGCGAACAGCAACGCGCGCTACTGAGAGGCAAACAACAAGCAAATACAGAAGAGCGAGAGCATATAATGTACCTGGAGGGTCTTGATGAAGGCAGTTGCTTGTTGTTGTTGTTAACAACTGGCAACTGGCTATCTCCGTATGTGTCTGAATGTGTTGTTGTGTTGACGAAGCCTCTACTAATTATTAAACCCGATCCGAGAATTGAGATAAACGTTAAAGTATATTTATAACTAAGCGCAGGCGCACACGCACACACGCAAAAACACTCTTCAGAAACTCTAAACGACATTAACGATGCATTTTTAATGGTGTCGAAAAGCTACAAAAAAGCCGTTTCTTCAGCAACCATTGCAGCAGTGGTGCTGTTGTCAACAATAAGAAAAATAAGTACGTGATGAGGGCAATGGAGGAGCGAAGCATCTGCGCCACTGTCAGTTGCCTGACTTCTCTCTCTGTGGAGTGGGGGGGGGGTGTCACCGTATTAATGGGAATAACAAAGTTCATGACCAAGTCTCTCACTTTTTCTCTTTTTAAAAAATGACATACATGTATGTTTTGACTGTTGTTGTTGTTTTTTTAGAGAAGGAACTGTATCGCTGAACATCTGTGTGGGGTGGGTGTCGACTCAGCTTAGAAAGGACAATTCCTTTTTTTATTATTATCAATCATTGCAAAGGTTACTGGTTCACAAGCGTACGGTCGCTGTGTGTATGCGTGTGTGAGAGAGCATATTTCGATCACGCACACGTTCACAAAATACTTTTTGCACACATACTTTGACACATACTTACGTATACTGACAGATATATATATATCTGCGCAGGTGGTAATAGAATGAGACGCACCGCGGCCGTAGTGAGGGTCATTGGCTGCGCCGTGGCACTGAGGGGTCTCAGCACCTCGCCGCTGCTTCGAGCGCCCCGCCGGCGTGCGACTAGCAACACGAAGGGCCACGGTACACTGAACAAGAAGACGAAGGCGGCACAGACGGCGGGGCCACACCACGCTATCCCCCCCGGGGCCGTGGACGAGCATGTAGGCGGGGCAGCTGGGCCACGAGTGGCATCGGCGTCCTCGCCAGCGGTCACTCCCGTCACGGCCGGCGGGGGGGCGGAAGTATCGGTACACGCCGCGGCGCCAGACGCGGAGCGACCACTCGACACCCCCAAGTGGGCTCCTCGAGAATTCCTGAGCCACCTGATCGCACGGGGCCACGAGTGTCTCGCTGGGTCAATCGGCGGAGGCGGCGGCAGTGTACCGCGGCCTCACATAGAGGCCCAGGACGGTTTGGACCCCCACGTCACCGTGCGTCGCGCATCTGCGCCAGCGCCCTCGTCGGCACCTCTGACGTTGCAGGCATCCTGTGAGCACTTCGCCCTCCTCTTCACTGCGTCCCTACGCCTCTGCACGACACGCCACGAGGCCGAGGTGCTCCTGTTTCCCTCCACCTCCTTGCGCACCTACCCAGCGCTGGCGTCCACTGCCAGAATGATGGCGGGGACCCCGTGGCTTCACACATCCGTGGCATCGCGGCAATGGCACATTGGCGCTCTCGGCAGCGCTCTCCAGGCACTCGCCCTGCGCTTCTGTGAGGGAGGTTCCACCCATTACAGCGAGTTCACGCGAGAATTGTTAGCCGCCATTACCGCGCGCACACTCCCCACGGGCAGTCAGCTGCGCATGGAGTTGGGCCTCTGTCTCGGCGGTTTATCGGCGTTGTCGACGTCAGGAGGGGGAGCAGCAGCTCGAGTGGACACGCTCATCAACACCCTGCAGCGGACAGTGCTGGAGGTACAGCTGGTCGCGTGCCTTCTGGATGCTGCGGACAGCTCCAGCGAAGTGCCAGCGGCGCTGACACTTCGCCGCACCGCTTACGCGCTGCTCAACGCAATCGCCACGCAAAATTACGTTCTGCACGAGCAACAGCGTGGGGGCGGTGGCATCCCCTCCGCGTCGTCCGCGCATTACGTGGAGCAGCATCTGCGGGGACTGCGGGGGCTTCTGCAGTACTCGATGAGGTCGCGGCACACGCACATCAGCGGCACCGATCATCCTCGGGTGCAGCGTGTGAAGGGGGATGTGTGCCAGGTCACGCTTCTGCTGATCACACTCTACACCGGTCTCCTGCCGCACGCGGTGGCAGCCAGTGTGGAGGCCGCGGCAGCGGGCGAGGGGCCCTCATCTACAGTAGTCGTGGAAATTCTCGCCGGCATCCACGAGAGCTGGACCGCGCAGGAGCCCGCCATTGTATCGGGCAGCAATGTGTCTGCGGCGCTGTGGTGGCTGCAGATCGCTGCTTCTCTACTGGAGGCCAACCTGGCTGCGGTCGAGAGGCGTCTGGTGCTGAGCGCCGCAGCCGGCGCCGCGGTGGGGGCGGAGGCCGCCTTGCTTGACGAGACAATGGGGCAGCTGGCCATTACGCACAGCTCCCTTGTGCCCTATAGCCGGGCGGACTACGAGCGCTGCCGCGCGACACTTGCTGGCGGCGCAGCGCCCACTGACCGGGGCAATGATCAGGGGGCGGGGGTGGTGCGGCGGAGGGGGAAGCGGTCCCTGTTTGCAGCCAGCGACGCCGCCACCAGTGTGCTGCGCTCCACCAGCGCCTCGGAGGACGCCGGCCACGGCGCCGCCAAAGCCCCTGCACGCTTTGAGTCCCGTCGGCACGCGGACGGCAGCGGAGGCGGTGGTGGCGAGGTCACGGGCCGCGGTGGGGGCGGTGCGGCCACAGGGCTGGAGAGCGGGGGTGGTGGCGGGGGTGGACTGTTCCGCGTCTTCGTGATGCTGCGCGACACCCCCGGCGTGTTGCAGCGAGAGTTTGGGCTGACCCGGCACTGGCGCAGCGGCGCGGTGGAGGAGGCCTGGCTGAGGCTCGTGCTGGTATCTGGTGAGCTGCGACGTGCCCTGTATGGGTTCCCATCGCCACTGGACGGGAGGAGTGGCGCAAAGTCCGCAGACGCGGACACGTCCCTCGCGCGGTCGCCCGACGCAGAGGCGCGTGCCGCAGTCTCCGCTCTGCAGGTCAGCACGTTGCCCTTTGCTCTGCGGCCATTGTTTGATTCTGTCGCCAGTGCCCCTGACGCCGCGAGCACAACACGCCAGAAGCAGGCAGAGGCACTGCGCGTACTTGACAGCACCCGCGCGCACTTCCCGCTCCAACTGTTCGAGGCCATCGGTCATCTCACCAACTCCATTACCGGAGTCCTGCTGGCCCTCTACGACGATGAGGGCAATCTGACGAACGAGAGGACGCCGTCCTCGGAGAGTGAGCTAGCGGCGCTGGGATCACAGTGGATGGTGAGACAACATCGCAGCGGCGTGATGGCGGCGCTCGTGATTGGGGCACAGGAACTTCTCACTGACAGCACGTGTGGGCTGGACAACGTTGCCTCCACCGCGCACATACGCGCCGCCACCCTCATGCCCGGGCGGTCACCACTCGGAGGAGATGGCGGTAGCGCGGCCGAGGAAGTGGTGCACGGCGCCTTCTCCGTGGAGCTGGTCCGCGAGCTCACGCACAAGGGCACCGGGCCCGCCACGGACATGGTGTGGCACAAATCTACCAGAGCTCTGGCAGTGCTGCGTGCCTCCACGGCCGGTAAGTCTGCTGGTGTGAGCCTCGACGGTTTCCCTCTGCTTCGCCTCAGCCTCTATGCAAAGCAGGTGGCGGCCTCTGTGGTGGCGCGCAACCTCTCCGTCATCAGCGCTGCCTGCAGGTCGGGGATGAAGGTGGAGTCGGAGGCACAGCGCCGCAGTATTCTAAAGCGGGGAGCGAAGTGTCTCACGGACCTGTTGCACTTACTGGAAGCGGACCCACAGCTGCTCCTGGCGTGCAGCTACCCGGCGTTTATAGACGTGCTTGTGGAAGCCCGCGTGCGCCTGCATCTGAACGCGGAGGTGGTGGTCAGCTTTGGCGATCACTATCTTCTCCCGCTCATGCTCCCAGTGATCGTGACGTGCCTGCGCGCCTCCGCGGCCGAGGACACCCCCGCCACCCACGACGCGCTCTGTGGTCAGACCCTCTTCCTTCTTGCGACCCTCTCCCGCCTTGCGAGCAACCCTGTCAAGGACGTCAGCGATATCATGCGTACAGCCTGGACCGACACGCTGGCACAGGTGAGTGCGTACTGTCTGCGACACACACCGCTCGAGAACTTGAAGCGCGTGGGGTCCTACGGTCAGTATGTCGTCGCGCTGCCAGAGGTGCAGTGGAGAGAGGAGCTGCATGGACGGGCCTGCGCTGGGCTGATGCAGAGGGACGGCAGCTCGTGCTATGGGATGAACCTACTGTACTTCCTTGACAGCAGTAACTCCCTCGTGGGACGCGCACGGGTGCAGCCCGCCTTTGCGGCTCACAGCAATCAAGTCGTGCAGGCACTGCGGGAGTACCACGGCGCTCTCCGGGCGTCACCGCCACGCTTCCCAGCGGAGCCCCCAGGGGACACCGCCACCGGAGCGGACCTGGAGGATCTCGCACGGCGGGCGGCAGCGGGGCACGCCGCGGCGCAGGCGTGGTACGGAGCGCTGACACCCGCGCAGCTGGCCGGGGCGAGAGAGCTCCCGTTCATCGGTGAGGGCGTGCGTCGTGCCGCCGTGCTCGGCTGCCTCCTGCGCTTCATGGAGCACTATGTCCGCGAGCAGTCCCGCAGGGCGCAGCGGCTGCTGGTGTACAAGGAGGCGAATGATCAGCTCGCCACCAACGCGCGCGTCGCCTCCAGAGCGCGCCGGGTGACGCAGACTGGCAGTGTGGAGACGGGAGGGGTGGCGAAGGCGCTGGGTGCGCTGGAGGGGTCGCCCTTCATACTCCTAGACTTTATTGGTCACCTGAACAGCGCCGGGGGCTGGACAATGGTGTGCTACACGCTCAGCTGTGCCGAGACGGCGCTGTCCGTACAGCACCAGCGTCACCGCGCTGCCGTGGAGCAGGTGAGGGAGTCCGCTGCCACAGCGATTCTCTCGCAGTTGCGGTGTGTGCCACCACCATTGACGACGACGTCAGAGCCGCTGAGCACCGCACAGCAACAGCGACAACAACAGCAAGGGCTGCCGCTCAGTCTGCTCAAGTGCATTAGCGGTTTTGCAGATGCGCTCACCAGCACGCCAACGACGCTGCTGGGCTTCAAGGGTCGCTCGAAACTGCGCGGTGTGCTCGCCCATCCGGACCGCGCCGAGTGCCGTGTCGTACTCTACGCCGTGAAGCAGATCGCCTTGTATGTGGAAGAGGGCTCGAGACTGTACACGTGCCCCACATCCGCGTCGTCGTCCTCCTCCTCTCAGCTGCTGCTGGGAGCCATGAGTGGGGAGGACCTCGCCGAGGATGCCGGCACGACAGCGATAACTGGAGATGAATCAGCGCAGTGCCTCCCTCCCTACTACGCCTCACTGCCGTCGGCCTCGTCCTCCCCCTCTGCCGCAGATGGTGTCGTGACGCTGACGAGGAGCGCGAGCACGCGTGACAGCAGCGCGGCAATGGGCTACTTTCTTTGCTGTCTAATCAGTGCGGTGGATTTGGTGCTCGAGACGGTGCGGCATCACGTTCTGCAGCAGCGCATCGTCAGTGAAGAGATGTGTGGGGTGCTGGCGGCCGCCTTTGGATCCGTCTGTCAGACCCTGTGCAACTGCATCAACACATACGTGGATCTGCCCCGCGAGCGTCGCGAGGGTGCATTCGCGGAGGAGCACGGCACCCTGTTGTGGGTTGGCCTCAGCACAGTGGCAATGCTTGGCACGGTGGCTCCCCTCGATCACGAGCGCACTTTCTTTCGTGGACGCGTGCAGGCCCACATCGAGGACGTGCTCTCCGCGGTGGACCACCTCGTCACCCTCGTCGACAGCGGTGGCGCCGACCAGCGCGGCGCTCAGGCACCAGCCGCTATGTGCGGGACACTTGTGGGCGGGGTGCGCTCGCTTATCCAGCACATGCTGCTCTCCCGCCGCGTCGCGCTCTCCTTTGGCATACTGCACCGCGACTACAACGATCTGAGCAGCACGCTTTCGGAGCTGTACGCCCTCGCGCGCCCCGCGGCAACGCACCAGCCTGCTGCGGCCATGTTCAATCGGGTGTGGCGCAGTGTGATGGCTGAGTTAGCAGCAGTAGCCGAGCGCGCGGAGGAAGAGAGCGAGCGGCTTCGCACGCCGGATTCACTGCATGTGAAGTCGCTCGCGGCGCTTCGGCATGCCCTAGACGGATTTAACGAGCTTGACCGCATGGAGGCGGCGCGCATCACACCCACCAGAGGCGGTGAAGAGCGTCTGCAGTGGTCGTGCGATGTTGACTCACTGCTTGTCGGTGTGCTGGAAGATCCGTCCATTGGGGCAGCTCCGGGGAGCCGGAAGCGCCAGGGCACCGAGGAGGAGGAGGACGATCTCGAGATGGCTGCGATGGATGGGGAAAGTCATGTGGCTGGCTTTGATGAGTCCACCCAAACGTTTGTGCACTTCAGCGAGGCCGTAGAAAGCGGAAGCCTTGATGTGCCCGAGGCTATGGACGCCGTGATCGCGCAGGCGGAGGAGGTGCGGCGCGTGGTGGGGATGTATAAAGTCCACAGCGCTGGTGCGGCCTTCACCGCTGCCTCCAGCACCACTGTCATGCTGGCCTCCTTCCTGGGCAACATGCGCGACATGCTGAGGCTATGTCCTCTGCAGCAGCTCCTTCACCGCCCCCGCGCAAGCGCACTGGTGGCCGGTCTCGGCGCGCTGCTCGACAAGGCGCTGAGCCGCGACCTCCTCCGCAGTGCAGGCGCTGGTGCTGTCCGGCTGCAGGTCGAGGAGATGTGGGAGCTGCTGGGGGGCAAGTGGCAGCGCGAACTCGTGGCGCCACAGGAGGCTGACTTTCTGGCGCACCAAGAGCCTCTCTTGCGGGCAGTGCGTGAGCACCGTATCCTCACCACGAGTAGCGATCACGGCGGCGGCGGCGGCGCGGCATCTGCGCCATCGACGTCAGTATCGTACACATCCACTCCGCTGGATATGTTCAGTGACGAGCGCGGCGTCGTGTCGAGGAGGTGCCAGCAGATGAGTGGCATCGCTGCAGTGACAGAGGACGAAGAGGTGGACTTGCCCTGGCACGATGACGTCCGCCATACTTGCATCCGGCAGCAGCAGTCGGGCAGTGGGAAGAAGCGTGGTGCCGGGTCCATGTCAGCAGCGGCGCTGACCGACGTCGTGATCGAGAGGAGATCTGTCGGTGACGGGGACGTGGGGGGTGGGGCGACGGCGCTGCACCCGGCCACGCTCGACGAGACGGCGGTGCCGCTGGAGGTGTTCATGGGGCTGCTGAAGATGCTCCCACGTGCGGAGTTGGCGACCTCGCCGGGGCTGACGCGTCTGGCAGCGGCGGTGGCAACCTATGGCGTCCAGCGATACGTGTTGCTCCGCCCGCGATTAGCAGGGACAGCGGTGAACGTCGTGCCGCTCCTTCGAGGCCGACGGCAACAACACTCCGCCGCAGCGACCACGTCCCGGACGGCGCGAGAGAGCGCGGAGGCGTGGGAGAGTCTGCTGCGCAGTCATCGACTTCCCCTCTCCAGCGCCCACGCGGCGGACGCGGCGGGACACCTCTTCCAGCCAAACCACAAGGCCGCCCTCGCCACCCTCTTCGCACAGTACGAAGAACCCTACGGTGGCAGGGACAACGCTGTGGGAAGAGAGGAGAATCAGGAACAGCGCTTGGGGAGTGTGGAGGCGACCACGTTCGAGTATATGCGGGACACGGTTGTGTACATGCACCTGCTCAGCGGGCTTACAGCCCTGATGCTGCACTTCCAGCTGTTGGGCGGAACCCAATGGGGGGCTGCCGCGGTTGAGGACGATAATGGTGGCCTGCGTGTGATGGCGGGTGTGACACTGAGTGCCTCGCAGGACGAGTTTCTTTTGCGGCACACCACACCCAAGCTGGTCAACGCCAACCCGCTCGAGTCCGTTCTGCTGCATTATCTCAACATCGCCACCAACGCTGTCCGTCACAGTGACGCGCTGACGCACGCGGCGGTGGACCGCGCGGTGGCGATGGCTGGCACCGGCGCCTCCGCGTGTGTCGCCTTCGCCGACGAGCTGAGGGTGATGGTGGCGGCTGCCCTCCAGGACAGCATCACTACGATTCTACGACGCTCCGACCGCGGCGGCCAGACACCTTTCCCCCGCCGCATCCTGCACATCCTTCTGAGCACCTCCAGCGTCGCCTCCGTCGCCGACATGGGGCAGCGGCAGCCTGAGGCACCAACCAAAACGGTCAGTGCCGAAGTGCTGGATCGGCTGCGACTGTTCCACGCCACACGGCCCGACCTCCTCGTAGTGAGTCCGGCGATGCTGACGGTGGTGACGCCCACCTTTTTCGTTGGGACCATCGCCTTTTACATGGCCAGGGCCCCGAGCGGCGTGGTGACGTTGGTGGCAGACTGCCTCACCTACTCCGTGACCTGCGTCGGCGCCCCCCTCGCCCCACTGCTCGCCGCCACCTGCGAGCTCATCTCCAGCACCCCGGTGCGCAACGTGCGGCAGCGGATGCTCTGTGAAACCCTCGTTCGTGAGCTTGTGCGGCGCGACGACCTCCGCCAGGCCTTGACCACCGCCACCGCTGTGTCGTCGCGGGAGCAGAGTGCGGCGGGGGCGGTGCCGGTGGAGGTGCTAGTCCCCTTCCTCGCGTCGATGGCGCGCTGGGACGTGCACATCACAAAGGAGGCGCTCGCCCCACTCCTGAGCACCGCGATGCACGCGCACCGAGACATCTTTGGGCACCCGCCAGCGGAAGACCGCCAGGGGAAGCTCAGCTTGGTCCGGGTCACCCCGCTCGGGGAGCCCGGCCCCGACGCCGCTGCCGCCACCACCCTCGCGGCGGAGTCATCATCATCGACGACCGGGGGGGCGGATGCGGATAAACAGCTGATGGACACCTTCACCGCGGACATGCCCGATTACGGCAGCGGTGACACCCACCGCCGCGCCCTCGCGAGCCTGAACCTGGCACTCCCCGTGGCGGCGGAGGTGGCGGCGCACCTGGTCGCGATGCGCACCCTGCACCACCATGAAACGACCCGCGCAAGGGCAGCGCTGAGGGCCGCCGACGACGCGCGGCGTGAGCGCGCGGGGAGGCACTTCACCGCTATCACCCGCGGCGCGGCTCGCGGTGACCCGGTGGATTTGTCGCTGAAGCTGGACAACCCCTCCGACTACAGCGTCTCCGTCCTCCACCTGCGCTACGCCCTGTACAAGATCGTGCAGGCCTCCTTCAGGAGGCTGGCCCCTCAGCAGGGGGCCGCGCAGCTCTCACAGATGGCGCAGATACTGCAGATGCTCGAGGAGGGCGGTGGCGGCGGGGGCGGGCGGCAGCAGCGCGCCATATACGCTGGCACAATGCGGGTCATCCAGTCGCGCGCGCTGCTCTGCGCACAGGCAGTCGGATACGACCACACTGGCGCCCCTCTACGTCTTGTGCCCGCTCCGGCGATGTCCCCCTCAGCGGATCCGTCACCACCTCCACCACTGCTGTTGAATGCCTCCTCACCATCGCTTTCCGGCGGTGAGGAGGCATCTGAGGGGCTGGAGCGGGACGCGGCCGTGGTGGTGGCGGACACCACTGCCTCGGTGTCGTACCGGGCGGGCAGGAAGGTGCGTACGGCCCTCATGATCATGACCCGGCGTAAGCGGCAGAGCGAGCGACGTGTCGAACCGGGGTCACTGGAGAAGCGAAGGCGCGAGAGGAGGGCACGGTTGGTGGCGGCCGGGAGGGGGGAATAGTGAGGCGAGCCGGTGCAGCCTCCCAGTTGGTGGCAGGGGGTGCTGCGAGCCATTGCGGAGGAGAGAAAGAGGAAGTGTCAACGTACAGAAAGAACGAAAAAAGCAGCAGGGGAGTAGAATGGGAGGAGACCTGCTTGCACACACACACACATACAAAGTGCCACCACTGAAGTAATGTTCACATTAAAGCTAAATCTCAATGAGGAGCTGACAACAGTCTCGAAGGAAGATGATACGCACACACGAACGCTTGCGCGCTGATCCATGGGTGTGCTTGTTCGTTTCACTGGGGGAGCACCTCATTGTAAATATATGCTGTGTCTTTGCGTAATGATAAGTCGCGATGGCATCGGTTGATTGCATCCTTTTGTGATTTTTGTTTTTTACAATAATTCTCTCCAATCTCCTCTTCTCTTGCTGATTCGCACATGATTGGCTACATTGCTGCTAGTGCACATAAGTGGCGCTTTCATTGATCAGAAAGTGCACCTCAAACCCGTAGACAGAAAGGTAAAAAGGAGATCTGCTAATAAAAACAGCAGCAACAACAACAACAATAGAAAAAAGGCAAAGGGAAGGGTTTATTAGAAGGGGCGGCTACACACTTCATACACTCACACATCCGCAACACAAGATAATTGAAAAAATAGCACTGCCAAGTACATTAGCGTCAAGTACACCATTTCTGTACCATCGCTCCAGTCCTTCATTCAAGCACACCTTTCACGTTGCCTGGATTTTTTTGAGGGGGTTATATTGCTTTCTTCTGTAACACAGCGTACACGATACTAAAGAGAGTAGAAGGGAACATCCCCCTCTACCCTCCCCTTTCCTCAGAGGCGCACGTGTTTGTGTGTTGAGTCCTTGTGCGTGCTCGTGTGTGTATCTGTGTAGACTTTTAGCGCATTCAACGTAGCATTATATATTTACCTTTTTTCTTTTGATCATTCTCACATATTTATATTCTATTGTGGTAGTGACGGTGTTACCAATCAGCATTATACACATACATATATATATATAGCGTGTGTTTGCCACAGAAATTTAAATTTTTCCCCCCTCCAGACACTTTTTCTATTATTTTGTGTTTTTCCCTTTTTGATTCTTTGGTTATAGCCGTCGTTGTTGTTGTTTTTAAATATCATTATATTGCTATTTTTGGCTGACCCGCCTTCTCTTCGTGTGCGAGTCTCTCTCTCTTTCTCCACCACAGCTCGAGGGGGAGATCATACACGCAAGGCGACGCGGAGCGTGGGGGTAGATAAAAAAAGGAAAGAGGAGAGAGAAACCAAGAACTGCTTCTGCGAAAAGAGGTGTCGGGGTCGGGACTCGCACTCCGGTCTATTTCCACGCACATAATGATGGATGTGGTTGAGCGCGACCACAGCCCATCTCCACCGCCACTGCACGCCGAGGAACTGGTGGAAAAAGTCAGACCTGAATCTAAAGGCAGCAGTAAGTTCAGTAGCACCTCTCGCAAATCCAACGGAGGCGCGTACAAGGAATCGCGAAGGGCCGCTGTACCGGAGTACGCACTGCGGGGCCACCCAGGGTCACCTGCGCTCTCCTCTCCATCCCATGTGCCACGAAAAGGAAACCCTCGCAGCACAAGTCACGAAAATAGCAACATCATCAGCAGCAGCAGTGGCAGTAGCAGCCTCTCCGCCGGAATCCACGGCTACAGGGCAGAACGTCTGAATATGGTGTTAGGCGGGCCGAGCAGCTCCAGTGGAGGAGGAGGCTCTCGTCCGTCCTCACCTGCGAAGTTGGCATCACTGGCGCCCACGCGCCAGCTTCTCCTTCCCACTATCCTGCCAGTCACGGCGAGCACCAGCCACCCCCACCACTCCATCGTCCACAACCTGAGCAGTAACGCTAGCATGCCTCACAACCATGGCAAGAGCAACCACCACCCAACGGGGGCTGCAGGAACGGCACCTGCAAGAGCAGAGTACTCCTCCTCACTCCCTGTCCGCCGGGACGCTCACGGCCACTCCACACAGCCCCCCTTACAGGCCAGCGGGTTAGCAACAGTGTCGGCAAGCAATGGGACAAATAGAAGCAGCCCACAAGCGAGCACCCCGCCGCCCTCGCGGACTGTCGCCCCCATCGACACCGTGAAGCCGCACGCAGCGAGTGTGCCTGTGGTCTCGGGTCAGGCGACGGCACGTGCGGAGCCGCCCTTCGGGAGGCCGATACCACCGCATCAGCAGCACCTTCCGGCCATCTCCCCGACCCGCACTGCCGCTTCTGTGACTACTCACAACGGGCTCGTCGCAGCCCCATCGCAGACGACAACGACGACGACGCCGCCGACGTCCACTACGGCAAACAGTGGCGGCACACAGCCGAGGCTCTCAGCACGCCCAGCTGTCACTGGGCCCGTCAGCAGCTCGGGGTCGCCATCCGGTGGTACAGGCCCGACCACCGCCGCCGTCTCGCCCCGCCATGTGCAGTCGTCAGATCCGAAGCCGAATGGTGTGATGGCCCACCCACCAGCAGCCCCCGAGCAGTCCAGCAGCAACAAGACAGGCCCCACGCAGCCACCGCTGCTCCCAGTGACGAACTTCAAGTCCATTCAGCACCAGCAACCCCATCCCGCCTCTCAGAAGAAGTACGGCGCGGGCACCGGTGAGGAGGAGGTGATCGTCTCCCTCACCTCGAAGCGAACTCCAGTCATACGACCGATCAGCCCAAACGCCATCTCGACGAGGCCAGCGCGGCCGCCGACGTCACCGCTACAGCGCCCGACTGCGGGCCCACGGCCGCCCCCGCGCACAGCATCCACCTCCACCGGGGCCAAGCGGATCTCCCCCTCCGCGCCACCGCAGAAGCAGAGTGAGGGCACGCCATCTGTCAGGGCACACGTGCCGGCCAACAGCAACAGAGACCACCTGGAGGAGAGCCGCGGCGACGGCGGTGCGGGAAATCTAGCAGACTCCCCGCCCGCCATCCTCACCACGCTCCCCTCCTTCGGTCAGGCCGCCACGCCAGTCTCGTCACCCACGGCGTCCGCGACGGCGGTGGCGCAGGCAGAAAAGGGCATGGCGACCGCACCCAAGAGCAGTGGACGTTCCGGCGCACCGCAGAGCGGCAAGCTGGGGCTCCGCACCTCTCTGGTGTACAGTACGGCCCTGCGGCAGCCCTTCATGGAGGCGGATGAGGTGGACGCGAGGCCGACCGTACCCACGCCAGAGGAGACCGCCACGCTGACCAAGTACCTGGGCGAGCGAGATCTGAATCTCTCCATGTCCACCTTCTCCGCCGTGGGCCCTACTCTCGCTCTCTCCAACACCCTCCGCGCGCTGAGTCTGAAGGGCAGCACACTCACCAGTGAGGGCCTGCGTGGGCTCGCCGACATCGTCACGCTAGAGAGCATCTGCGTCTCGCACATGCGTAGGCTGACTTCTCTTGTGCCGCTCATCACCTGCTCGCGGCCAGGGGCACAGTTCCTGGTCAGGGAGATTGACGCGCAGTGCACTCCGCTACGCAACACCGGCATCATTGGTCTGGATAAGCTACCGCAGCTGCGGCAGCTCGACCTGAGTATGACCACTTTGAATGACGTCTCCTGCCTATCGGGGAGCCGGTCGCTCGTGGACCTCAACATCTCCGTCACCCCCGTCGACAACGTGGGCATCGTGGGCCTGGAGCAGATCCCCACCCTGAGAGTGCTCAACATGTACCGCACACGAATCACCGCGCTCGGCCGGCTGGTGCAGTCCAACAGCATTGAGACAATGTGCTTCTACTCCTGCAAGATTGACGATGAGGGCATCAAGGGCATTGAGCGCATGCCGCGACTCGCGCACGTGGACCTGAGCACAACGAAGGTAACCGACCTGTCTGTGCTCCGCAGCAGTCGCGCGCTGAAGTCTGTTAAGGGACAATGGCTCTCACTGAAGAACTGTCGTGACATCATCCATGAGAGACGCTCTCAGATTGACCGCGCCGGGTCTATGGATCCGGCGATGACCGTGCGCGAGATGGAGGCTGGGTACGCCGGGCTTGCTGACATCCCCACGCTGGAGTTGGTTGACCTCTCATTCAACACAATCCGCAGCGTCACGTCGCTGTGCAACAGTCGCTCATTGCGTCACCTCATTCTGCGCCGCACACGTGTCGAGGCTGCCGGGATGACGCAGCTGCGACGGCTTGCGCCGACACTGGAGAGCCTCGTCATCACGAACCTCAGCGACATCCTCGGCGATGAGGAGGAAGAGGAAGACGAGGAGGGAAGCGGGCTGGAGCAGAGCACCTCTGGCACCCTCGGCGTGCTCACGCGCATCGATGACATTGAGCTGATGCGCAAGCTCGTGACGCTCGACCTCTCCTTCACTGATGTGTTTGATCTACGAATGCTGCAGCACCTCCCGCTGCTCCGCGAGTTGGTCATTGTGGAGACGCTGGTGACGGTGGAGGGGCTGCGTGGCATTGAGCAGATCCCGACACTGGAGGTGCTGGATGTGTCTCAGACGAGCGTGCTGTCGCTGCAATTCCTTGCCGGCGGCGCCAAGTCCCTCAAGAAGCTCTACGCCCGCTCCAATCGGAACACACGTGGCTTTCGCCTCGGTCACATCGAGGCCCTCCCTTCCCTTCAGACGCTCGACATCAGCGACACCGTGGTCGAGGATGTGCGCATGATGTGGAAAGCGACATGGCGGCTGCGGGAGCTCATCTGGCGCTGGGGAGAGCGTCGCGAAGCCACTGGGCCAGTGAACTCGCTGGAGTGCTGGGTGAACTCTGATCGTCTCCGGGGGTTGGACACCATGCCTCAGCTGCGGCTGCTGGATATCACGAACAGTATGGTGATGAATCTCGACTTCCTCGCCGACTCCAAGTCCATTCACACGGTGAAGCTAAGTGGGTGCCAGCTACTGCGCAACCCAGCGCTGCGCGCCCTCACGCGGTGTCCGGGGCTCGAGTCCATTGACCTGTCCAATGTGTCCGCCATCTCCGACGTGGTGGTGCTGCATCAGTGCCAGCGCCTGCGTGAACTGCGGCTGCGCAGCACGGGGGTGACAGTGGAGGGTCTTGGCGAGGTGCCGCGCATGCCGACGCTGAAGTCACTGGATCTCACCAAAACACCTGCAGAGGAGCACATGCCACAGGCGGGAAGCAACGAGGCCCTCCACAGGGGTTCGATCGCCTCGCATGGGAGGAGGTCGCGCAGCTCGTTGCGTGAGCAGGGGGGCGCGAAGGCCGGCAGGGCAGATGGTGCCAGCTCCCCCGCCACCAACCCCACGGCCACAGCGACTTCAGCCGCTGGGCCCGATGTCTCGCCATTGGAAATGACCTTGGCGCCTGAAAAGTATCGCGTGCCACGGCGGTGTCGGGTTAACTTTGTTGTAATGAATGGCAACAAGGAGGTGTGAGTGAGTGGGGGGGAGCGTATAACAGTTTGAGATGACGCCTCGGCGGTGGTAGCTCAAAAGGCTGACAATCTCTCGCTTCCCCTGCCCCACGCACTTCTGATCTCACCATCAGCCTTGTTTTCCAGTCCTCCTCTCTCCCGGTTTATTGTTAGTGTTGCATTCGAGGGTGAGGGCTTTGTATTGAACGCCACTCCGGGGACATATATATACACACATATATATACATATACTTGTCACTTACTTTTAGCATTGCTTTATTATTATTTTTGGTGCTGTGCCTTTATGGTGTCTAACTGAAACAGTAGAGCTTTTACTTTTAAGACGCTAATATCGAGTTATTTATATGCTGACGAGCCATCGAGGCAGCAGGCAAGTGAGCTTCAGAAGGCACAGAGTTATAATTCCGCCCCTCCCCCTTCTCCTCCTCCACTTCGTACATACACCACCCCCCGCTCACCCTTTAGTCGATACTCGCCGCTTGTTGTAGCGTCCGTCATTCAGCTGCACCATTGTTTACTCTCTTTATTTTTTTTTTACCTAGCGTGTGTGGACACATCAGGATGTCTGTGTGTGTGTGTTTGCGTGGCGGTGCTTTCCAGTGTAGCTCAATCGAAGCGTCACTTCTTCTTTGTTGTGCTAATTAAGTGGCGGATTTCTACGCCTGCGTAGATGTGGAATATATGTTGTGAAGCAGCTTGGCCCGGCGTGCTCTCTCCTTCCCTCATTTGTCATTGTGCTCTATGTGTTTTACCTACTGTGTTTAGAACGCTTCAATGTGTTTCCGTCTCTTTTTGGCTTTTTTTTAAGTTGACACATACACACACTTCCTCTGTTGATTATAACCTCTCTCTGTGTTGTCCCTTCCAAGAGGTGCCAATGACATAATGATATGTACTGTTGTTTTTCTTGAGCGGGCTAAGTTGCGTGAGTAGCTTGGAAAGGCTGAGCCCCCCTCCCCCCCCCCTCCATCCCTCGTGCATAAGTATAACCTTCATGAGATGTCGTTCGCTTCGTGCTGTTGTTGTTTTCACATGTGTTCTCTGTCTGATTATTTCGCTTACGTTCCGCTCTGCTTTGTTTTGTCATTTGTTTGCATCCACCCCACTCACCCACTTCTTTGTGTTTTCTCCTCCATTCTGTGCGCGTGTGTGTCTGTGTGTGCGCATGTTATGAACTGCTTCTCCACTCCTCCCTCACTCTTTTTCCTCTTGCGCTACGTCCGACCCTCTGTGAATACTGGTCTCTACTGGCATGCGCTGTCTCTCTCTGTAGATGTGTCTTTTTATATATGTTTTTGGGGGCATTGTCCTCTATGACTGAAGGGAGTGGTCAGAGGCAAGTAGAGGGGAGTTGTTCCCACTGCGATGACTGGCCTCGCATACTTGTAACGAGGGCTTGGGAAGCTGACGAACTCGAAAGCGCTATTTGAATTATATGCATGAAGGCAGTCTGAATTTATAAAAATATAAACTCTTAAAGAAAGGCGAAGTTTATTTTCTATTATTCCGTTGTATGTGTAAAAATGAGCTGCTCTCAGGGTTCTTACTCGTGTCTACTTTTATGGCCTATGTGATTTCTGTTGCGTGCATATGTGCGTGGAGATGGAGATCGTGGTGGTCCTCTGATTTGATCTGTGTAACTCACCTCACTTTCCCTCTCTCCAGGTCTCATCCACGCGCTCCTCATCAACGTCACCCTAATGCTCTCCACAGACACAGACACACGCTGGGTGACATGGGGGCTTCGCGATGCTACACCCACGTATATATATATATATATATATATGTGAGCAGCATCACACAGAAGCTTTTATATACAGCATTACAATGAGTGGAGGTGGCCTCAGCACGAACGTGTAAATGAGGAGAGAAGTGCGAAGAGAGACGTGAAATCACTCCTGAGAAGTACACATATCTTTTACTTATTTGTTATTTCTGTACTCCCCCTCTCCCTCTGACTTACGTATTTGCGGTTAGCTTTAGTTGATCGGTTGGTGTTCTTTTGGTGATTCTGGGAGGAGCGTTTTGACGTGTGTTTTTATATGTCATCTCTGTTTTAAAAAAAGACAGGACTCCTGTATTGGCCAATATGTGTGTAGATATTTTCCTTGAGTGCATAGTGGCGAGTATGTCTGTGTATGTACTTGTGTCTGTTTATTATTATTACTATTGTTGTTGTGCTCTTGTTGTTATTACTACCCACTTTTCTCCCCCTCCCTCCCCGCTACCGATCGCGTCGTCCTACGCCCCCTTGCCCCCAACTCGTCGATCCTATACGCCTACACGCATAGGAATGACACACCACACTAGCGCCCTGCATTACTGGACTTACATTAGCACCCTTGTCTCCCCTCCCTCTTCTGCCCTTTGTTTCATCGACGTTCAATCACACTGGCAGTTCCTGCCGTATTCTAACAACACTAACACCAACCAACCCAGTTCGTCATGCCCCCGAAGGCCCGTGAGCCCCTCCCCCCTGGTGATGCCGCCAA
>JAODGE020027516.1:0-17117 GCA_027574965.2 Ecitophya simulans
AAAATTTGTTCGTTCGGGCAAGAATTTTAACATGGTCTAGCCAAGCTTGGCCTCACGTCGAAAATTCTGAATTAAATTCCACATTTCATAATTTCCACACATGGAAAATCGTTGACCACAGACGCGGCCGTGTCGGCAGCGGGCAATACCACAAAGCGCAAACGTTTTGTGATTGATATAATCGATTATGCAAGCGAAGCAGCTCGGCTCATCGCTTCCGCAGACCTGAATGAAGTCTCCGATGAACTAGCCAATGCTCCAATTCGAATCGAACATGATTTGTACGCAGATTAATTAGGCCGCCTTTGAAAGAGCGTATCCTGCGCCGAGTTGAACGAGTTTTTAGACATCGCAGACTCCCGATGCCGGCTATAAATAGGCGAATGCCGCCTAGCAGCCTAGAATAGTACATTTTATTGTGTTAGCTCTTGGAGCGCCGTAAAAATAGCTGAAAGGCACAAGAACATAAAAATTGCCCAAGCAGCTCGTTTGCCACCCGAGCGTAATCGTCCTGTAAATGATGCACGCCCACCCGTCATGCAAAATCGGTCACACGATCGAAACAATCAATTTGATGAAAGCTGCTTCGTACGACTAAATATAAACAAGACGACACTTACTCACAAGTGCACCAACCGTCAGAAAATATATTCGTGTGACCAAGTTTTCAATTTTGTCGCGAGATATTTCCTAACCACAAAATTCAGGTCACGAGATCAAAACCGAAAACTGAAACCGCGAATGTCGACTGAAACGCGTTCCTATTAAACTCCGAGATGGTAAGAGAATGAAACGGTGTGGTTTTAGGTGACCTGATGGACGAGGAAAATGTGTTGGACTTCTTGACAAGTTTGGAAGCCATGGATCTACCGGACAGAATAGAAGAAGTGAATTCGAGAATCCTACAAAAGATCGTCGAGGACACAGACTATGTGGCCGTCCTATTTTGTAAGTACGCCCACACGGCAGTGCGTGTAATATCACGGAACAGACACAATAATAAAAGTCATTTTCGAACGTTCGAAGCCCCGCACAATGCACATGCCCAAGCCCCGAAATAAAACAGACAATGCCGCGCAAACAGGCGTCCCAAAAATACAGATATCAAAAATGCTTTTATATGTTGTGACTAATGCACGTTCTAGGGTTAAATCACTTACAAATGTTGAAACACAAACAAGTCGTGTGGTTGTGCGAATGTTTCAGGTCCGGATTCAGAAACTTGTTCCAAAGGGGGCGTAAGTAAGTAGCTGCCATGTTGAGCTGATATTTACAATTTTATGAGAATGACGGCGCAAGCGACAGTTGGGTGAAGGTTTATCATTCTCAAAGTGGGTAGCTATAGCAAAATTGCACATTTGGCTCGCGCCCGCCGTCATCCCCACTGTCGCATCGCGCCGCCTTTCGAGGTGCAAACTTTGCCAAGTCAGCTCCACGCATGTGACGGCACTTTTCATTTCTGATAAGTTCTTCCTTCTAAATATTTTGCTGCCCTCAAAACTTGAGCGCAACTTCCCACTTAACTCTCAACACGACCAACACTGGGCGGACAATACAAAATGTTCACAGAAAAACACTAAAGTTGCCGCCGAACATGCCCTTATCACGAATTCATACAAACGCATCGGTTGCAAATATGTCCCTGTTGCCTACGCAAGCTCTTTGCCAAAATTCTTTCTTTGACACCGTGAATGCCAAAGCGTTGTTATTTCGTAGATTTGTTGGTCTTGAATTTAAATTGAGTTGGAATGAACCATTTATTTTGTGATCGTTATGGATTCCGATTTGGCTACCTTGACTGCACGCACTTAGCTGCATGATATTTATTTGCTCGCCGATAAACGTAAATAGAAACTATCAATCAAAATAAACAAAGAATAAATATTTTCCAACGTTTTTAAACGTCCCCAGCAGGATTCTGCCGTGCTGGTTCACGTTTCAGGCTCCCTCTGATAAGTGTCCATGTTTAATATGATTATTTGTATGTTTAGACAAGCCGGAATGCAAAAAATGCTCGAAAGTATTGCAAGAGCTTGAAAACATCGACGATGAAGCGGATCAGCTAGGAATTGGCTTTGTAAAGATCAACGATGAAGAGCTGGCTGAAGAATATAATCTTGGATCCCTTCCAGCCCTGGTTTACTACAGACATCAGACACCAATCATTTTCGAGGGTAGGTCATATCGTCCAATTTATGAATTGGTTTATAACTATGGTATTTTAGGCGAGTTGACACGCGAAGAAGATGTCCTTGAATGGCTCGTCACGCAGAAGAGCACCGGCGACGATGAAGATATCATCGAAGATGTTACAAGCAAAACTCTCAACACACTCGTGGACAGTGTTGACAACTTAGTCGTCTTATTCTGTAATAAATATAGTAACTTTTCTGTGAGTGAATATAATTGTAATTATTGTCTTCAGATGATCATGGTAACGAGGACTCCATGCAAGTTTTGGAAGAATTGGAGAAAATTGATGATGACTGCGACAAACATGGTATTCAATTTGTGAAGATCGATGACGATGGCGTCGCCGAAGAGTACGGTATCGACTCACTGCCGGCTGTTGTCTACTTCGAAAAGGGCATTCCGAACGTATACGACGGCGAGTTGGAGCACGAAGAAGAATTTTTCGAGTGGCTGGTTCAGCAACTCGAGAAAGACGAAATCGAGGACGTCACTGATGAAATGCTTGACAAATTGATCAACGACGGCAAGAGCGTAGCCGTCTTGTTCTGTGAGTCTCCAAAACTCATTCAAATCCTAAAACTATACTAACTTTCCAAAATATTTGCAGACGATGATGACGATAAAAAATCTCAGCGAGTCCTCAACGAGCTTGAAAATATTGACGACGAATGCGACAAACTTGGCATCGTCTTTGTCAAGATCGACAATAAAGACGAGGCCAAGGAATACGGCATTGAAAAAATTCCCTCCTTAGTTTACTTTGAGAAAGGTATTCCCACTCTTTACGAGGGAAATTTGGAGGAGGAAGAAAAGGTCCTCAAATGGTTTGAGCATCAAGCCAAGAGCGACGAAATTGAAGACATCAATGACGAAATGCTTGAAATCATTCTGGACAAAGTGCAACACGTTGCTGTGTTGTTCTGTAAGTTTTTATTCAGTTTTATCTGCCATTTTACTGCACCGATTATTTACTGTAGATGACAAGGACCAAAAGAAAAGCCAAAAAATCATTGCCGAACTCGAAAATATTGATGATGAATGCGACCAAAACGATATTGCATTCGTCAAGATTGACGATGACGAAGAAGCGAAAGAGTACGGCATTGATACAATTCCCAGTTTAGTGTTCTTTGAAAAGAAAATTCCACATGTGTACGAGGGTGATTTGTTAAACGAGGATTCCTTGTTGGGATGGCTACTTCATCAGAAACGCCACGCAGAAATTCCTGATATTACGGATGAGATGCTAGAACGTCTCATTGAGAACACTCCCTATCTGGCTGTCTTGTTCTGTAAGTCTGTTATATATAACGATGATTCTATTATCTTTACATCAATACTATCTAGATGACAAGGACGACAAACAAGACATCAGAGTTTTGAACGAAATGGAAAACATTGATGACGAATTGGAAAAAGAAGGCATTGTTATTGTTAGAATTGACAACGACGCTGAAGCTAAAGAATACGGCATTGATCATCTCCCCACTCTAATGTACTTCGAGAACAAGATTCCTTCCATGTATGAAGGTGACCTGATGAACGAGGACGAAGTTCTCCAATGGCTTGTCGAACAAAAAACTTCGGCAACCATCGAAGAAGTTACCGACGAGATCCTTCAAGACTTGATTGACGAGCATGAGTACGTTGTTGTATATTTCAGCGGCAAGTGTGAAGAGGGTGAGGAGTGTGATGATATTCTCGAGGAGTTGGAAAACATCGACGATGAGCTTGATGAAACGGGCATCATCTTTGTCACCACCGAAGATCAATCTTTAGCGAAGAAGCACGGCATCAAAGGCTTACCTAAACTTGTCCTCTTCCGTAACAAAGAACCTTTGCTTTACACCGGCGACATTGAAGACGAAGATGAGGTTCTTGCTTGGTTGACCGACGAAGACACCTTGGAAATCCCAGATCGTATCGAGGAAGTTAACGAACGCATGTTGGATGATATCTTAATGAAGAATGATCATGTGGTTGTCTTCTTCTGTA
Organism: Ecitophya simulans; assembly: GCA_027574965.2. Classification (NCBI taxonomy): domain Eukaryota; kingdom Metazoa; phylum Arthropoda; class Insecta; order Coleoptera; family Staphylinidae; genus Ecitophya; species Ecitophya simulans. The sequence goes on from JAODGE020027516.1 coordinate 4,189, forward strand.
AGTTGCGATTGTTTCCTATAATATGATTCTACCATTTTAAATTGTAGACAAGGAAGGCGACAAGAAATCCCAAAAGATTCTCCAAGAACTGGAGAACATTGATGATGAATGCGAAGAGAAGGACATTAGTTTCGTAAAGACCTCCGATGAAGGCATTGACAAAGCTTACGATCTTGGCTCTCTTCCAACGTTGGTGTTTTACCGCCACAGGTTTAGGGAAATTTACACTGGTGATCTGATGCACGAGGAGGAGATCTTGGAATGGGTATTGGATTTGCACGAGTCTGCTCCAGATGTGATTGAGAATGTGGACAGAAAAACACTGCAGGTGTGAATCTTTGTTTGTCATGTTTTCTGATTCACTACTTGTATTTTGTCTATGCAAGGTTCTCATCAGTGATGTTGAACACCTTGCGGTGTTCTTCTATACCGATGATTGTGAGAAGTGCGTGGATGTACTCGAAGAGTTGGAAACCATCGATGACGATGCCGACAAGCACGGCATCCAGTTTGTAAAATCAAAGGATTCAAAGTTGGCATCGGACATCGGCATCTTTAGCTTCCCAGCCTTGGTATACTATGAAACTGGGGTACCGATTATGTTTGACGGTAAGAGAGAACCAGCTTCGATTCAATCCCACAAATCGCATATACCATTAAATGTCACCCGATGAAATAATCGTCCGAATATTTACTATTTTTAAGGCAACCTTAAAAAAGAGGAGAAAGTACTGGAATGGCTAGTTGAACAAAAAAGTAAGATTTCGTTATAAGTATATGTACTCAGTCGCAATTCGTTCTGTTTCTTTATGTCGAAATTCTAAATTATTCTACTTGTTAGTCACATACGTTTAAACCAAAGTGTTGTTATTACGTGCGCTGTTAAACAGCATATATTTTTGGCTTATTTCCGCGAAGAGCTCTTGTGTGTGGTTTGCATGAGCGTTGCATGTTGCTATGATGTCTTTAGGTGATGATGACGATGATGACGACGATGACGACTCTGACGATGATGACGACGAGGATGATGATGACGATGATGACGAAGATGATGACGATGAAGATGATGAAGATGACGATAACGACGACGATGATGATGACGATGAGGATGAGGATAGTGACGATAATGATGAAGATGAGGATGATGATGATGACGATGACGATGATAATAGTAACGATGATGAGGAAGATGAAGACGATGATGACAACAAAGATGACGATGAGGATGAAGATGACGATGACGATGACGATGACGATGAAGATGACAATATTGCTAGTAGAATATTAAGAGGCGCAAAAAAATCTTCAGGTAAACGCCGAGAGTAAACATTTGGAAAATGGATGGCGTAGCGTTGGCTCCCCGCATAAAAATGCGCGCAACCTGAAGCAAAGAATCGAGGACGATTGTCGTAGACACTTCTCGAAGTGGGCGTCCTCTGTCTATGCATGTGATTCCTTCCGCGCTGCATGCAGGGCATAGTGTCAGACTCACTCCTCTTGTACCGTGTTTCTTACTCTGTACATCTCTCTAATAACTAACCGCTACTTTTCCACTCGCGACGTGTTTTGCTAATCAAATCAACCACAATCAATAAGTTCCGGTGACACTAATGGGTGATATCTGACATTGTGTTTCCTGATGCAGGCGATGGCTGTTTCTACGTTGGATTAGGTGGCAAGAACGAACTCCCAAAATCGGCTAGCCTAAATCCCTACCAATGCTGTCCGAGCAAACCGGCGCGCGGCAGTAAGATCGCGAAAATCCAGCCGGCAAAGGCCGCCTCAAAGACTAGACAGATTCAGAGCAGGCGCGAGGAGCCCACGAGGAACGTCCGAGGCAAAGAGGTCGCCGCCACCAAAGCCGATAAGAAGGGCGGCAAAGGAAAGGGCTGGACCGGTAAATATATGTGGTGGTGGTAGACTGTAATCACTCTAATCAACCGAATGTTACATGATGAAGCCAAATGAAGCATTTCTATCTGGACTGTAGGCCGACATAACTGCATTCTTTAGGTATCCATTCGACAGGGACGGACTGAACGTAAATAACACTCGCACTCGCACTCGCTCTCCCCAATAGTCGCCCATCCCGTATTCTAATTAACGTAGAAACGCTTCAGTTCGCCCCTGGTTTGCTCATAAATTCACCCTCAAATTATTTACTCACGCTTTTTTGTGTTTATTTTCGAGTGATGAGTTGTGTTCACGTATCATCAGCTCTTATATTTGGTTTTGATTTGTTTTACATTTCGGTATAAGAAACTAAATTGTTGACACTTAATTTATTGTTGTTGATACTGTTGTTAAATCATGTGTAGTGCTTTGATGCTCGAATACAATTGCAACAAGCTTATACCTGCCTGAAACGAAACAACAAACACCAACTGCTCTACGTGTTCTTAATCATTAAAACGATTCGTTGACGTTAACTTTGTTACAATTGCATTCGGGATGTACTGTTAATAAATAAAAATCCAATGAAAACGCATCAATGAGCAATCGTAAAAACACGCACATAATATCGTTGTACACTATCTATATTATTGTTATCCAAATAAAATCTTTGGTTTTTTATTGAAGTCATTGATCAAATTGTTTATCTAGCCATTCTATGTCTTTCTGTGTCGACTACCAATCGCTCAAATTGGTTCGGTATCAATGTTGTATATGATTTTGGTGTACTAGCTTCTGCCGCCTTAACTTTTCACTCTTAGGTAATTTGTTGGACGAAAACGAGGTCCTGGATTGGATGATGGACCAGAAGAATGACGAAAGCATCCAAGAAATTAACAGGGACCAACTGTTTAAATACATTGAAACCAAGGAATTCCTCGCCGTCATATTTTGTAAGACTTTAATTTTACTTTGCAGAATATGATATACTAATTCTTGTTTTGTTTATAGATAACGAGGAAGATCCCGACAGCCCAAGAATTTTGCGTCACGTTGAACTGATTGATGACGAAGCATCTGAATATGGCATTAAGATCGTTAAGAATAGTGATTTGCTCATGGCTAAGAAGTATGGCTTTAGAAATCCGCCAGGCATCAGTTATTTCAGAAAGGGCAAACTCATTAACTATGACGGTGACATTGACGATGAGGAAGAACTCCTCGATTGGCTAACAGATCCAGAAAACATGGAGCTCACTGATCACATTGAGAAAGTCAACAGAAAGATGTTTGAAAAGATCAAGAAGAGCTCTGACTATGTTGCAGTCTTTTTATGTAAGTGTCCTCTTCAAATGCGATACTGATTTCTTAAAGCGATTGTTTTAGACAGCGCCGACTGCAAGCAATGTCCCAGAGTACTTTTGGAAGTTGAACATATTGACGATGAGGCTGACTCAGCTGGTATCAATTTCGTAAAAATTGACGATAAAGAATTGGCAAAGAAATATGGCGTATTCGCTCTACCAGCGATTCTCTTCTTCAAGACAGGCTCCAAAGAACCCGTCATCTACGCCGGTGACCTGTACGACGAGGCCCAGATCTTGCAGTGGTTGATGACACAGCAGGATCCAGCTGGAGACGTAATTGAAGCTACAGGTGGCAATGACTTAATTGGCATGATCGAGAATGAAGAAGCTCTCGCTGTATACTTCTGTAAGTATTCGAGGAGGTTGCACTTAATGTTCTCCACCAAAGTTTTAAAATCGGATGAAATTTTCGCAACAACAAGAGGCTATCTTTTGTCCCTCTAGAGATCTTTAAAGTTATATTCCATACAGGGAACAAGACTCTTTGCGACTTGTGCACCACTGCGCAGGAAAGCGCCAAAAAGGGCCATAAACACAAGGCAAACGCTGAAGACGAAACAGCACTGAACGGTACAGGATTGGCATATGAAATTGGTTTTCTCCCAGTAGTAGATTTGGATGCGTTTCATTGCCTGCCGATTTTTTGAAAAGTAGATTTTGTGCCCATTTGATACAATTACACGCAACACACGCATTTTGCACGATCATAGGAACCAAATACCGCTTTCAATAGCTATGAATCATTTCCTCCCACGGTTGTTCTCTTTGCCCAGTTACCAAATTCTAGGTAAACTCCTTTTTTTACGACCAACTAACATGCTGCGTTATTTTGTAGCTTCGGAAGACTGCGAACAATGTAGTAAAATCCTCGAAGAACTTGAGAACATTGACGATGATTGCGAAAGACACGGAATTACTTTTGTCAAAACCCACGACCTCAAAGTAGCTGAAAAGTTCGGGGCATCCGATTTCCCCGTGCTGATGTACTTTGAAACGGGAACTGGCGGTATCTTCGACGGGGACATTATGGAAGAGGAAGAAGTCCTGCAATGGTTGATTCAACAACGCACCGAAGACAGAATCGAATTGATCACAAGAATAATGCTGGAACGAATGGTGGAAGACACACAATATTTGGCCGTCTATTTCTACAAACAAAACTGCCACATCTGCGAGGAAATTTTGGAAGATTTAGAGAATGTGGACGACGAAATCGATGTCTATGGCATTCATTTGGTCAAAATTCAAGACCCACAACTCGCCAAACGCTATAGCATCAAAACATTCCCGGCATTGGTCTATTTTAGGAACGGAAACCCCTTGCTGTTCGAGGGAGACCTTCAGAATGAACAATCTGTTCTGGAATGGCTTATTGACGACGACAATCGTGAACTTGCCGATGAGATCGAAGCCGTCAATGAGAAAATGTTGGGAAGACTGTTGAATGAATTACCATTTCTTGCTGTGTTTTTCTGTGAGTAACCAAGGTCATTTTGTTGGATCCTCAAGACACTGGTTTGTTTTAGATGACGAAGATTGTCCAGAATGCGACGAAATCTTAGAGCAACTCGAAGAAATCGATGGAGAAGCCGACCTATTTGGTATTGACTTTGTAAAAATCTGCAGCGCCGATGCGGCCGCTGAACAAGGCCTTCACAATCTCCCAGCTCTGATGTACTTCAGAAAAAAGACCCCGATGGTTTACGATGGTGACCTTACGGCTGGTGATCGCGTGTTGGACTGGCTCACCTCGCAAGACGTCTTTGAAATTAAGAACGAGATTGAAGAAGTGAACAAAAAAATGCTCGAGAAACTCTTGGAAGAGAACGAGTTCGTCACCGTGTTTTTCTGTAAAGCAATCAACCACTTTACTGTCGAATGCTCTTCACTCAATTTATGCTCGATTTGCAGATGAAGTACATTCTGAGGACAGCAAACACATTCTGGAAAAACTGGAAAACATCGACAGCGAAACGGACAACTTCGACATCACCTTCGTCAAGATGGCCGATGCACGCTACGCCCGCAAATGGGGAGTTACCCACTTGCCTTCGATCGTCTACTTCCGCCGTCGCTTCCCGAGCATATTCCGTGGCGACCTCAAGTCCGAGAGAGACGTCCTCGAGTGGCTCCGAAAGAATCGCTTCCGGCAACCCGAGCTGAACATCTTCATGTACGCCCTGCTCGCCATCGGCGTCGCCTTCATCACGTACACTGCGTTCCTGATGCAGTGCTTCAAGGCTCAACCGCCGCCACCAGCGCAGCATCCGAAGCAAACGTAAACGCGATTAATTAAGTAAATGGAAATCAAATCGTTGGTCGAATCAATCCGAATGTGTTGATCGTTTGCTTCCTTACGAGTGCGTGTGTGGATTCTGCGTGACTGTGATGGAAATTTCGAATTCTCGTTCAATAAGAAATTTATTTCTCAATTTTCGTTGATTTCTACGAATGTTTAAAGGACCAAACCATTGATTCATAGACGCCATCAATGCGGGTGCACGCAAAAGCGCACCGAAAGTCATATCAAAACAAATAATAGCCAGACATGATCATGAAAAACACCCATTTCTTAAACGTTATTAATTGTAAATATACTTAAAATACTCTTGTAAATATATTTATCATATCCGTCATTTATTCCTGCCGACATTCGGGTTCGCGTTCGTTCGGCCGCTGAGCGAATAAATGAGAACAATTTCCGTTAGATCGATATACTATTGTCTTCGTTACAAGTTATAATGTAGCCAATAAAGTTTATTGTTCAGTAGGTTACAAGAAGGTTTTGTATCAGATTGTTTATTTGTCTCATATCATATCGCCAACTTATCAATGGGGAAAATGTCTTAAATCACGCTATTTCAGTTGTTCTAAACTAGCCGTGCATGTCTAGTCACTCGACTTTCTGGTTTCGCTTCAACTCTGCGAATTTCTCCGCTCATTTCCCAACTGTCTACAAATAATCGCTCTCTGGAAACCATAAACATCATCACATTTCACGTGAGTGAAATAGATCTTATCACAGCGAAACGTCGTGTTATAGATCCTAGTGTGGTTGGGATGGTCAAAATGGATTTTACCAACTAGTGCGTTTCCCGTGACTGTAAACACACGTACCTTTTGATCACGTAGACTCTAGAGGCATCAGAGTTTGATTCCATGTCATTTGTGTGCAGCGCGCCGGCGCGTCGTGCTCATCCATTTCACCGAGATACAATGCGCTATGGTAGGGACACGGCGGAATCGCTCCTCGTCACCAAATGGTACCAAGCGAGCGTGCGCCAGTGTGCGCCAGCCGCTTCCAGCGGTTCGTCCAGCGCATGCAGTCGCTGCGCGTTTTAAAAAACTGGTCGCGAACACCGCACGCCGCCGAAGCGCGCTCGCGTCCGCCGACGAAGTTTCCCGAACAAGTTTACCTGCGAGTTATAAACTCAGGTGTTGTTTGGCGCAGCTACGTGTCCCGTGCGGAGCGTTCGCGTGCACGGTTACCGTAGCGCGCTCGGCGCGCTAGAGTCGGCCAATCCCATCCGCAGCGTGCTCGCCGAAGAATTGTACAAGCGAGAGTGTGAGGTGCAGGTGCGTGTTTGCCGCGCGTCCGTTCGCCGAGTGACGAAAAGGGAACGCCGAACGCATCGCAGCGCGAAAAGGTAACCGAATCAATTCGCCCTATTTCCTAGCGCGGTCGCCCAGCACTTTATGTGATTAGTCGCTTCGCCCGTCGTTCGAAAGCGACCTTTTACTATCGCCTGACATTTACACACAAAAAAAAAACGCCGGCGCTGTGCAGTTCGTTTCGACTCTGTGCATTCGGCGGTATGGTCAATAAAGCGGAGATCCCCAACTTCCGGACGCGCTATTGTCATCACCAGTCCCTATTTCCCGAGAGACAGGAAGTCTTTAAAACCTCGCTATGTGCGAATGCACAGCGAAAATCGATTGCCATGCAAAGGGCCTTAGGAACTAATTCCACAATGTAATCAATATAGATTCTGTTATCAGTACCTGGTAATGCTCGACGCTTAGCGTTAGAGATATATCAAGAATATCATTAATCAATGAGTGCCTGACACTCTTGTTCGACGGAGTAATCACAACTTTTATTACTGGAAGTTTATCAGCAACGTCGTATTTGCTTTCCACGCTAAATTCATTTTCTAATGAGCGCGCACTGTCGACGGTCTAAAGTTGAAAAAATGCAAACAGGCGATTGTTTGCTTAGGTAGGTTTCTGCTGTCGACATTTAAGAAAGTGTGAAAGAAAGCTTTCCTAATTGTTGTACTTATAATTTACTGTTGTGCTGCGCGAGCATAACAAATAATATTAAAGCAAAAAAGTACAGCACAATAGAAAAACCGGCGGTACTTGCACAAAGTGCCTAGAAAGCGCTGACAAAACGTATAACAAACGCTGCCGGCAGGTAATGACCGTGAAACGCACGAAGCCAACTTTAATTATTCACACCGAGGGAGATAAACCAGTGCAGGAACACTGAAAGCTTGAAAAGTGGCACGTCCCCATCGTGTTTTAAAACTTCCTAATATCAAACCACAACCTGTTAAAGTCGTGTGAAGTTCTCCTCTTGTGTGTATAATGCTTTCCAACTCAATTGAACATTTGTTCGATTGCATGCGACGAATCGCCGGGCACGTCCTTTTCTTCGCAGTTCACTGATCTCGCATCTTTGAAAGCGCCATAGAAGCAGAACGCGGCTTTTGTGCATCGTGGAGATGAGATTGTTCTCTTGGCCGGCAGCAGTCTCTTGGCGAACGCAAAGTGCGCGATCCTCGCTGCAAAATGCGCGTTCGTCCGACCTTACCCATATTTTCATACGCCATCTTCGTGCCAATCAAAGAGGCACATTAGGCGCAACTGGAAAACTAGATTCGTTTAACTCGAACGCTCATTGTCGGCCAGTACCAGTTGTTATCCGCAAAGAGAAAATTGAAGCAAAGCTTTCGGCTAGATTGCGCGCGCGTGTCTGGCGGTTTCTTCGTCGCGCCGGTCGCTTTCATCATTGTCGGATGGTACTCGCATAATGAGGTTCTGCGCTATAACTCCATCGCATGGTAATGAAGTCGAGATAATTGGTGCGTGCCATGATTTAAGCAAATTGGGCTTAACCAAACCTACACAAATGCACGGAGATATCGCAACGTCTGCAATTGCATTGCATTACTAACTGTCGTGATCATGAGGGCGGCGGTTGCTACGCGTGGCGAGCGAAATTGCACACGGGACGCGACGATTACGGCTCGCTCATTCCATCCCAGACCTTGCCCATTTGTTTAACGCTCGGAATATTGGTGTTCAAGGCTGACTTTTCATTTTTTGCATGTTACATCAATACCACGTGTTGCAAATACCAGCTAAAGAGCGCGTGCTATGTATTCGTAGATACTGTAACATTGGTGCAAGCGACGGCGATTTCGTCACAGATTAAAAATATAACACCTTTGTTTGATACGTTTGGATCGTATGTAATGTCAGTAATCATTCAGTAGATAAATCTGACATTACCACCTACGCGATAACAAATGACTAATACAGATCGAGCTCGCGAATATGGCCAGCCCACGTTGCAAACGACAATGAATCCGTTTCGCTGCTATTTTCGTTCTTTCCGTGCGTAAATATAATCGTTGTGCGACTCCTCCTTGGTACCTGCCATAATATCGGTAGTCATGCGCCGCAATCACCAATTACGACCGACGCCAATCACACGGCGACACAGCCACCGAACATATTGTTGGCGGCTAACTGTACCGCATTCAATTGCGGCAGCTGCGTCTGCAGTTGAAGCGATGTACGATTGAGAACGTTCAACGGATTCTCCTTGATTCGAACATCAGCTTTTTTCTGCTTCTCAGACTGCTGTTCTTATATTTCTTACACTTCTGGTTCGATCATTATTGAGCCGGGAAGACTGAGAAGTGCGTGCACAAAATTGTTAAGCTCAGCAATCTGGTAGTTGCGTGAACTACTTAATAATTGTTTAGAATTTTAGGACAATTTTATAATGCAACGTTTCAGTATTGCAGCGAAACCGACATACAACATTGTCTTGTTTAATTTTCTGTTCGGTTTCGATACGAATCTAGAAAAGTGAATGCCGAACGTAATCTCGCTTGATTTCCTAATGTCAAGAGTACACAATTGTTCTTTTTCATTAGCGCTCACACGTGCGCCGCTCGTTTCAATGTGTGACCAGGCCCATTGTGTGATGAGAGAGTTTAACGTTGCAGGCGAACATGGATTCGGTATGGGTCCGCGATCCCGACGAGGGTTTTATTCTCGGGAACGTCACCGAATGGTTCAGCGACGGAGCGGAGGTGATCCCGCAGCATCGTAAATATCCGAAGCGCGTGGCTGGTTTTGATGACATCTATCAAGCTGGCGATCATTCCAAGCTTTACGATGACAATTGCGAAATGATGTTTCTCAACGAAGCGTCGTTGTTGAACAATATTAAGAAATGTTATTACAACAACAAAATATATGTTAGTATGATTAATTCAGAGCGGATTGTGGGTTAACTAATTTTTCTTTCTGCTATGTTCTGCAGACTTTCGTTGCTAATATTCTAATCGCCGTCAATCCTTATAAAGAGATTTCTGATCTCTACTCTTCGCAAACCATCAAGAAGTATCAGGGCAAATCGTTGGGAGATATGCCGCCGCATGTGTTTGCTATTGCTGACAAGGCGTTGCGTGATATGCGAGTGATCAAGAAGTCGCAATCGATCATTGTCTCCGGCGAGTCGGGCGCAGGAAAAACCGAATCGACCAAGCACCTGCTGCGATATTTGTGCGAGAGTTGGGGATCTAAGGCAGGACCGATCGAGCAGAAAATCCTTGATGCCAATCCAGTACTGGAAGCCTTCGGCAACGCCAAGACCACAAGGAACAACAACAGTTCGCGATTCGGAAAGTTTATCGAAGTGCATTTCGATAAAAACTTCCACGTCGTAGGTGGACACATATCGCACTACTTGCTAGAGAAGAGTAGAATCTGCAGTCCTGCTGGGGAAGAACGCAGTTATCATGTATTCTATCGTTTGATGGCTGGCGCTCCGGAGTCTTTACGTCAGTCGTTAAATCTCACCCAACCAGATGACTTTAACGTAAGCTATATTGCTCTAGGGTCTTAACACTCTCCAACCACGAATATTACTTGTATACTTGATACGATTATTGTAGTATCTTCGAAATGGTTGCACACAATACTTTTCCAACGCTGCGATGGATAAAAAACTGACAGCGAACCAGAAAAGCACAATGCATGCCAGCAAGGGCTTCTTGAACGACACCTTGTTGAATGACTACGAAGACTTCAACAGTCTGCACGATGCTCTGGGTCGGATTGGATTGAGCGACGAGGCACGCATTCAAATATATGCGAACGTAGCCGCCGTACTACATTTGGGTAACATTGAATTCGAAGATGACCCAGAGGATACGCGAGGAGGGTGCAGCATTACAGCGAGCAGTGAAAAATCGTTATACACCGCGTCGAAGCTTCTCGGCATCGATGGCAGCGAACTGAAACAAGCGCTAGTGTCCAGGGTGATGCAAAGTGCTCGGGGTGGTTTCAAAGGGACCGTAATTATGTAAGTCGTGACGAAGTACTCACTAGATTCTAGTGTATACGGGCACTTACAACATTTTACTCGTAGGGTACCACTGAAGATCCACGAAGCACGAAGCGCCAGAGATGCCTTGGCGAAAGCGTTGTACAGCAAACTCTTTGATTACATAGTGCTGCGCATCAACAAGAGCATTCCATTCCAAGCATCCAGTTACTATGTCGGTGTGTTGGACATTGCAGGATTCGGTACGTCGCGCGCGCGTGCCCACAAATAGCAATAATTAAATTGTTCGCGCGTCTAATGAACACGGCGCTCAATTAACATATTCCACGTTTCTGCTCTAGAGTTCTTCACGGTGAACAGTTTCGAGCAGTTCTGCATTAATTACTGCAACGAGAAGCTTCAGGAGTTCTTCAACGAAACCATCTTGAAATTCGAGCAACAGCTGTACAAGCGGGAAGGCCTGAACGTGCCCGAAATCAAATTCGTCGACAATCAGGATTGCATCGACATAATCGAAACTAAGAACAAGGGTATCTTCAATCTTCTGGACGAAGAATCCAAACTGCCGAAGCCAGTTTTCACGCACTTTACGTCAGAAGTGCATGCACAATGGCCTAATCATTTTCGTCTTGCATTGCCGCGATCTTCTCGCCTCAAAGCCCATCGCAACATTCGAGACGACGAGGGATTCGTTATCAGACATTTTGCTGGCGCTGTTTGTTATCAGACAGTAAGTTACGATGATATAGGCTATATAACTACCCAATGTTGTTTAAATGAAAATTTATTTGTAGAATCATTTTATTGATAAGAACAACGACGCTCTACACGCGTCCCTTGAAGGTATTGTGCAAGAAAGTTCCAATAAGTTTATCAAGTCTTTGTTTGCTACATCGGAATCTCAGAAAGGTAAACTGAGCTTCATAAGCGTTGGAAGTAAATTCAAAACACAACTTGCTGAATTAATGGAAAAGCTGCGTAACAATGTAAGTTTGACTGGATAAACTATGTGTAAATGCGTGGGATTAAACTGTTTGATTTAACAGGGTACCAATTTCATTCGCTGTATAAAGCCAAATTCCAAAATGGTCGATCAACAATTCGACGGTCCATTGAGCCTGATGCAATTGAAATGTTCCGGTATGACAAGCGTTTTGCAGCTGATGGAGCATGGCTATCCAAGTAGAACACCATTCAACGAGTTGCACTCGATGTACGAAAGCTTTTTACCCAAAGAATTAAAATCCCTACCGCCAAAAACATTCTGTGAGGTGCGTCATCACCTATCAATTAACAGATGGTTTTTAAATAATTCTAATTGATTTTATCTTAGGCAATGTTGCATAGTTTGAACCTCCACGAAAAGGACTACAGGTTTGGTGTAACCAGAGTGTTCTTCAGGCCCGGCAAGTTTTCCGAATTCGATAAAATCATGCGCAGCGATCCGGAAAATCTGAAAGCCATCATTGCGAAAGTGAGGAAGTGGCTTGTCAGATCCCGCTGGATCAAATCACAATTCGCCGCACTCACCGTGATTAAACGTAAGATAATAAAATTGAAAAAAAAAACGTGTTGGTTAATGTAATGCTTGTTCCAGTGAAGAATAAGATATTGTACAGGCGTCACGCTTTGATTACCATCCAAAAAACTGTGCGCGGCTATCTGGTGAAGAAGAAACATCAGCCAAGGATTAAGGCTCTGCGTAACATGAACGGGTTGGATGCTCGAGTGAAGCAGCTCGAGTCCATTACTGCCCAGTTGAAGAACAAAGAGAGCAGTATTCAGGAAATCGCCGCTTTGAAATCGGAAATTAAGGCTAGCATCAACAAATTACGCACGGATTGCAACTCCGCTGCATATGCTGATGCTGCCTACACCCAGCTCCTAGCTAAAGTCAACCAGCAGATGGCTTCGTTGCAAAAGAAGGTTCAGGAACAAAAGAACGCCGAGGAGCAGGAACGCTTGCGTAAGATTCAGGAGGAGGTGGAGCGGGAGAAGAAACGCAAGGAGGAAGAGCTCCGTTTACAACGCGAGGAAGAAGAGAATCGAAAAAAGAAACAGGAAATGGAGGCGAAGAGGAA